>BQNB010041748.1:2582-42230 GCA_026074375.1 Tanacetum coccineum
CCGGTTTTAAACTTTGTGGATAACGAAGCGAGAAACCGATACTTCCGGTAACACTATTATACTATTATTGACATTATCCTATTTATTATATATTTATATATATTTATTATATATTTTTATGTATTAAAAGGAATTTTGATCAAAGACACATTTCCCATGGCATGTAACTTTGACGAGGAAAGTTGTTCCAAGTTACGGGAAATCCATAGGGTTGGTTTTGTTGACCAACATGTCTTTTAGGTTGCGGTGTTTTAGGACGAGAGTAATTATTATTGACTCTTCTAGGAGGTGGAGTTTTAGATTTAAGGTTAGGTTTCGAAAATCCAACTCCAGGTTTTGACAATGGCTTATAGAATTGTTTAACTTCATTGTCACTAGCAACGGGAACTTTAACTTTGTTTACAATTATGTGTTTTGGTCTAGGACCCAAAATGGATTTTTGAAAAGACATGGTTTTCTCAGATCCAAGCATCACTGGTGGCGGTCTCATATTTATTATGGGGGCCGCCGGATCATTAAGGGGGCCGCCCATAATTATGGGACCTCCATCAGAACACACCTTTTTCTGAGCTTTTACAAATTTTATTTCCTTAGTTCCACTAGATGATGCTTCAAATGAATTAAACCCTAAACCTAATTTATTACCGGAGGGTTTTTGATTACTCAACATTTCATTTAAGCAATGTGTACTCTTTTCAAATTTGTTTAACCTAGTAGATTCATCCTTGAGTTTTTCATTCTCAATTTTAAGTGCATAACACTTTGCACAATCAAGATCAACTCCCTTGTTTTTCTCGAGTGTAGACAATTTATCTTTTAATTCTCTAAGCTCATTTTCTAAACTAATTCTTGTAGCTTTTAACTTTTTGTTTTTAGTGATTATTTTTAGACTCATTTTGCATAACTTATCATATTCGTTGTCTAAAGCTATATCATCAATTGATGAGTTTTCATCACTAAAGTAAGATGATTCGGAACATACCTCACTTGATGCGTGAGCTACAAGACACGTTTCGTCTTTGACCTTCTCATCATCTTCTTCACCACTATCACTCCAAGAGCCTCCAACAAAGGCTCTTTGGTTCTTGTCTTTCGGTGGTTTTGGACATTCTCCAATGAGATGATTCGGGTCGCCGCATCTAAAACATTTTCTATCACTTTTACCGTTCTTGTCATCACGGTTTCTTTGATACGTCTTTTTGTCGTTCCGAGGTTGTCTCACGAATCTACCTCTTCTCTTAAAGAACTTCTTGAAATCTCTTACCGCCATGGCGTACTCTTCGTCTTCACTACCGGAAGTCGAACACTCTTCATCACTAGATTCTTTCTTAGCCTTTAAAGCAAGAGATTTCCTTTCAACTTTTGCTTTGACTATTTCATTTCGAAAATCTTTCTTGATGATCATCTCACGGACTTTGAGTTTCCGAATGAGCACTCAATCAAAGATAGTGATGTTAAGTCTTTCGACTCTTCAATCGCCGTGACCTTTGCTCTCCATTTAGGATGTAGAGCCCTAAGAAACTTCCTTACGTAGTTCTTACTAGAGTAACCTTCATCAAGAGATTTAAGACTAGTAATAATAGTATTAAATCTAGCAAAAGCACTATCTATAGATTCGTCTTCGGAAATGACGAATTGTTCATATTGTTGAACCAAAAGGTCGATCTTATTATCTTTGACTTGGCTATTACCTTGATGGGTGATTAACAAAGTTTTCCAAATTTCTTTTGCCGTATTACACATGAAAATTCGTTCATATTCTTTTCTAGGCAAAGCATTGTAAATAACTATTTTGGCTTCATTATTTTTTTGCAAACCTTCTTTTAAAAGATCATCAATTGTTTTTCAAAAAGGGAATAACCTCATCAAGTTTGGTTTCCGGATTTTGAATAATGGGTTGAAAATCACCATCGGTAATAACATGCCAAAGATCTAGATCTTTTGATTTAACATATGTCTCTTTCAAAAAGTGGTGGTCTTTGCATAGATTGCCCTTCTAGATATTTATCGGAATCCATAGATCGATCCAAGCTTTAAAATACAATATATTTTAAAAATCTTGAGTGACCTTGCTCCTGATACCAATTGTGGAAACTAGAAGGGGGGGGGGTTGAATAGTTTACAGGTTAATTGACTGGTTTAAAATTCTTTGCTTATAAAATGGTTTGATTCGAGTTATATGTCAATCAATCAACAATATGAATCACAACAAAAACTATCTAATGTAATGAACTAAATGAACAATAATAATATAAAGGGATAAGGAAAGAAACGATCAAACCAAGACACCAAGATTTATAGTGGTTCGGCAACGAAGCACCTCTTCGTTCCTACTCCACTCCCCGAGTACTCCACTCGAGATTTCACTATGTCAACAAGGCACCCTTTAACGGAGAAAACCGTTTACACGTCGCTTACTTTCTTTTCCGACACTAAGCTAGATGTCGAGTCCTAATCTTAGCTAGAACCAATCTAAGACTTCACTAAGTCTTTACACACTCACAAGATATATATACCCTTGGATTGACACACAATCCAAATCACACCAATACACAATTTACACACTTAGATCTACACACAATCCAATTTACACAACAACACTAAATATATGTAATGAAGATTTGTGATCTTGAGGAGGAAGAGAGAGATCACTTGATAACAATTCGTATATAGAAGAATACGATTGTTCTTCTCTTGCACTTGATTAGAAGAAGAAGAAGAAGAAGGGAGGAAGAAAGAATTAATCACTTGAAAACAAGAATCAAGTATGTTAGTAACAATGATATGTTTTTAGAAAGAAGGAAGAAGAAGAAAAATGAGATCTGAAAAAATTCGTGGCAAGAGGTTCTGTTTTTCAGATGGGGTGCCCAGTATTTATAGGGACAAAAACATGACCGTTTGCTGTGCGGTCCCTGGCGGCCCTTATATGATAAAGGGGGGCCAGCCAGGCCTAAAAGGGGGGGACCCACTAGACTCCGCTCCCTTTTTTGTCCTTTTGTAGCGAAGGTTGTATCTGTTATAGAACCTTCTATTTGGGGGGAAAATTTAAATTTCAAATTTTATGTTTTTAATAAAACATTTCTTTTAATGAATACATATTTTGTTTTTATATTTTTATAAAAACACATTTATAGAAATGTAAGGTTTAAGGAAAATATTTTCTTGATCACTAATCATGTTTAATGATTTGTTTATCTATACCTTAAGTGATTAATCTTAGAAATAGAATTTTATGATTAGTAATTTATAAAACGTTTAATTTTATCGTAAATGTTTTCACATTTTGTTATTATCAAAAGATTGAGAGGTCGAAAAATATAAATAATAATTTTAGACATTATTTGTATTAGCACATGATACACACCAACAATATCTATAAAGTTATCATGATCTTGTACCTCAGATAGAATGTCTGAATCATATGATGGACTAGCTTCATCATAGATTGGGTCGGTTGAGGATAGATTTGCCATGAACATGGTATGTGCAGTAGGAGCCTCATAAACATCAGAGTCAAAAGCATCACGTTGATTAGTTTGAAAGACCTGGTCCACATTGAGTGCCAAATCTTGTACTGGTGGCTCATCCACATCATCATCAAAAGTGCTATCTTGTCCACCTGCAATAAACAACAACTGCTATTCATCCAAAACACTCCATTCTCTTGAGCTTGCATCAGCAGTATCTTGTCCTTGAAGTATTTTGAATTCTGTAGTTGCTTTGGGTGAGTGCATTATCTTGCTATGTGCCCTATTCCATTGCAGTTATAACACTTAATATGCTTTGCTTGACCAGGATTTGCATTGCCAAATCTGTTCTAAACTCCCCCATTTTCAGCTGCAACTGCTCCCCTCGAATGTTCCTATAAACTCTGTACTATCTCCCCTAACATTCTGAACCCACAACCCTGCCTATTGAACTGTGGGTTTGTGCCTTTGTGTTAGATGAAGTTTCTGAGTTGATTGTTAGTTTTTTGTTAAAGGCTGTTTTTATAGGATTGCGAAGTTAGCAACTGTTTTAGTTAAGTTTTCAATCAAGTCATCAGTTAGGGAAAGTCCTGAATCAAGTTGTGGGTAATCAGCAAATTGTGGTTGATAGGTAACTGGTGGAACATATGCAGATTGTGGAATAGCTGATGATTATGTAGGATACTACTAAAGTGAAACATTGGACATAAAGGGAAGAGGATCAATAGCATGTTAATTGAATCTTTCCAGCATCATTCTATTCTCATTTGCATGTGCCTTGTGTTGCTTCAGGTAAGCATACAACTGATCATAGTTAGATGTTTTCAATCCTCTGTTCAGTTTGACTGCAGTCATGAATCTACCTTATTCAGGTAACACGTTATTCACAAACTTTAAGTTAAGCTGCATTTTTGGCATAGTCATCTCAATGTTTCTCATGTCGTTAATGAGCTTTGTAAACCTGGCATAGTATTCATGAATGGTTTCTCCTTTATTTTGACGGAAGTGTTCAAAGTCATCGTATAATTGTGATTCACGTTCATCTCTTGTTAACTCAGAACCTTCCAGGAGCATCTTCACATTATCCAAAATGTCTTTGGCGTCAGTGTAATGATTGATGAGTGTGTAGATGTATTTTGGAAAACCTTAAAGTAGGATACTCGTGTCGCGTCAAAAAAATTCATAAGTGTCTCATGAATAACCGAACATATCTCGAACTTTATTGCTTAACAAGCTTAGTTCAATAACACCCCTACTTTTTTTCTTAGGTAGACTTCTCATGAGGTACCTATGCAAACTCTCACGAGAGATTTGTGAAAACTAGGAGGTTAAATAGTTTACAGGTTCGTTTGATGTTTTAAAAACTTTGTTTTCAAAATACTTAGATTCGAGTAGTATGTTTAACCAACCAACAATATGAATCAACCAAGTAAATATCTAAACTAATAATAAATAACAATCACAACAATATAAAGAGATAAGAGAAGGAACAATCAAACCAAGACACCAAGATTTATAGTTGTTCGGCTACGAAGCTCTTCTTCGCCCTACTCCACTCCCCGAGTATCCTACTCGAGATTTTACTATGTCAACAAGCTCCCTCAGGCGGAGAAAACCGTTTACACGTCGCTTACGTTATTTTTCGACACTAAGCTAAATGTCGAGTCCTAATCTTAACTAGAACCAATCTACCACTTCACAATCAATACACAATCACTAGATCTACACTATCGGATTTACACACAATTCGAATCACACAAATACACAAGATAATTACAATAAAGATTTGCTACTTAAAAGAAATGAGGAGAGATCACTAATCAACACTTCGTTTCTTGGCGAATACGAGTGTTTTTCTCTTGCACTTGATAGAGAGGAAAGATGAGATGAAGAAGATAAGATTAGATCACTTGAAACAAGATCAAGAGATGTTAGTGATCAAGATATTTAGTGAGAGAAAGAAGATTTTCAGAGAGAAAAAGAAGTGTGAGAAAATTCGTGCAAAGAGGTCTGATTTTCTTCAAGGAATCGAGCAGTATTTATAGGCAGAAAAATCCAACGGTCACTAGCGGCGGTCCTGGCGGTCCCAGATATATAAGGGGGCCGCCAGACCTATAAGGGGGCCGCCAGTAGACTACGCTCTCTTTTTTGTCTTTTTGTGGGGAATGTTGTATCTGGTATAGAAGCTTCCGTTTTGAGGGGAAAATTTAAATTTCAAATTTAATCTTCTCCTTTTTGATGATGACAAAATATAAACTCATTTTGTATAAAATTAATAGTTACACATTATTACTGAGTTTTGTTTCATTTCTCCCCCCTTTTTGTCGAATTCAAAAATGATGATCGTCGAGTAGTTGTAGGAAGAAACAAATCGAAGATATCAAGACTCCCCCATGTTGTATGCTCCCCCTCGTTTTGGGGCACCAAGGGATCGATCTTACGAAAATTGTTTGCTACTAAACAAAGTTAGAGGTACAAGTGCAAGACGAATATCTTTAAACATAATACCATATCAATACATGCAATTTAATCATGAGATAATTTTATTCAACACATAATAGATCAATACCGTAGTGGTATGATCATTACAAGACAAAGTAAAAGCATATTAAGGCAAGGAGCTTAGACTAATAGATTCTTGAAGTCTAGGAGATGCCATACACAAAAGATGGTCGTTCAATTATTAAGGTAGGTTGATCATGTGAGAATGATTAACTAAAGAGAGAGAATGGTGAGGTTGGTGAAGCATGGTTTGGAGGAGTGCGGGTTCGAGGTATGAGACGGGTGAGAAGAAAGTGAATGAAGTTGATTTCATTTCTCAAGGAGTGGAAAGCTCAAGTGAAAATCAACTTGACCATGAGATGGTGGATAGATTTGTTGTGGTGGTGGTGAAGGCGGTGCTTGAGTGTAGGCATTGGAAGAGTTATTGTGTGTATCAAGAATGGTGGAGATGTTGTGAAGTGAGTTGATCATTTCATCTCTTAGAGGGTTGTAGGAAGGTGGTGAAGAGGATTGAGGATAATTGATTCGTTTTGAAAAGTAGATGATAATTTTGGAGTGGATGTCTTTCTCTTCCAAACTTGTCTTACCGACATTCTTGGTTTTCTAAAAAAGTTAGAATGGTGGTTTGAGCAAGACATTGATGTTGAAGAAAAGAAGGTTGAAGAAGATGAAAATGGTGGTGAAGTATGAGAATTTGGTGATTTAAATAGTGGGAAAGATAGGATAAAATGGCAAATCATGGTTTGGATAGAAGAAGATGCAAAAGATGGTTTAGCTAAACAGGGAAATGCCAGCTTAAGGCTATAGATAGAGAGGTCAAAGATACAGAAAAAGAGGCAAACTCAAAAATTTCGTTTCCCCCCTGTTGGCGGTCCCATATCATATGGCGGTTCCAAATATATTGGGGGGTTGCCGGGTATATATAGGCGCCATTTTCTGGAAAAACGAAAATTTTCCAGTTTTTCCCTTTCTTAAGTCCAGTGACTTCGGCATCTACTCAATTCAAGAATTAAGTAATCTAAGCAAGAATATATGGTTCAAAACTAACACACAAATCACTTAGCAAATAGTAGAATTACAAGCATGTCATATTCATAGAATTTGCTAACACAAAGCACTAATAGGATGATAAAATTGAAAAGATCATCCTAGCAATGGGAAATCATAATTTAGTGTTCAATTCCTAATAGATGGATTAAAGAAGTTATAGAATAATGTACTTAACAAATATAAATATAAATAAGTATCTCCAAAAGCATGATAAACATGTTTACTTTCGTTTCCCACTCATCATGTTCTTGATGGCTTGTCCAATTGACCTTAACCCTTCCCGGTGAGCTTCTCGTTGTTGAGTTTGGATATTTATGGTTTCGGAGAGATAGGTGTTCAAGTTGTGAATTTCATGAGGAGGGTTTTGACGGACTCCAGGGACAACATTAGATGAAGAAGAGACATTTTGAGAAGGAGAAGAGGAATTGGAATGAAATGATTCTTCATCATTTATTTCAACAATGTCTTCCTCCGGATGAGAAGAGGATAGATGATTTAGAGTGGTGGAGGAGGAGTTAGCATTTGGCTCACGAGGTCTTTTCTTGCCTTGATCCAATCACGTCTTTCACTCATAATGAGGAGCGAGCAGATGCATGGCTCGATCATGTAAGAGATAATGATCAAATGCTAGCTCAGGAGAGACGGACACAACATGTTTGAACAATCTAGTCAAAAGCATTCCAAAAGGTAAAAGTTCTTTTGGTTTGTTTCGAGTCTTTTCCATTCTTTTAAGAATGAAAAATGCTAGATTGTAAGGAGTGGAGGTCTTAGTGCAATAAAGCATGTGACAAAGACAAGCGGAGGCATGATCCTTATGTCCTCCTAGACAAATGGCGTTTTAACGAATAATATCAACCCAAGGTTTCATATGAGTTTGAATCTCCCGGGTTAAAATTCCGTTTTCACCAACGACAATGGTCTTCTTATTTTTGGTACGAGTTGTTTGACCTTGACGAGGGACTTGAATAAAAGACTTGACGACATTTGGAGAGGGAGGAGTGGTCTTATAACGACCTTTACTCGGAACGCCTATTAACAAGTGGTCAAGTGACCATATGTCGGTATGAGAGGCTTGACCTTTGAATGGAATTTTTAGGATTTGACCGAATTCCTCAAGAATGAGAAAGAATGACTTGCTTTGAATGACAAAGTTGACAACAAAGTAACCCTCGGTATTATAGTTAAAAGTAAGTTGACTATAAAACTCGAGAACAAAACGAGGAACAATTTGTTCGTTTAAGTTTAACAAACAATCAAAATCAATTGATTCAAACTTAGCATGGATATGACTCATGTTTTCAAAATTTTGACTCACAACCATACCCTCATGAAAGTATCATTTTTCAAGACTTGCAATTGTTTTTCGTAAGGGTTGATTAAATTCATTTGATAAGAGTGGAATGTAGTTTCGGGTATTTTGATGATCTAGCGAGGTAATTGGAGGCATTGTTACCTAAAATAAAACAATCAAATCACACTTTAATATCTTACATATGTGTTGATATTTTAAGTTCGTGCCTAGTGTGTGCCTAGATGTAACAAATGTGGAGTAACGATTAAATCGACCTAGAAATAAACTCCTAAGAGTTAACCCAAACACTCCTGAATTTGATTTTGCTCATCCAAACAAGTCGAAAAATACATATAAATTATGTAACTCGACCTTTGTTCATGAGATCATTATGCATGTGTTTGAAAACGTTTTTGAGTTGTATTAACAATACATAACCACAATTTTATTATGTTCCTAACGTGAGTAATTTGAAAATAAAATTAAGGTTTTGGTTTGAAATCGATTTTTCAACAAAATCACAAATGTATGCAAATCCTATGACTACGGGAATCATATTAGTTATACATTGTATCCTAATAGTCTTAATTGTACAAAATTGAAAGAAAAATAGAAAATCTCCAATTTCAATTTTTTGTGTTCATTATGAACTCTAGACTCAAATTGAAAGAAAATAGATGAAATGACTAACAATTGATGATCTTTAAGATGTTGTGGATGATTATAGGTGTTGATTAGATCTTCAATTTAAGTTTTGATGGTTGATTTTGAGTTTTTGGGTGAGTTTGGTCGTGTTCGTCGCTGCATATATGAAAGGGGGTGTTTGTTTTTGTGTTTTGAAATTTTTTGATTAAGTGTTCAATTTTAGTGTCTGCTGATGGCGGTCCCATATCGCCTGGCGGTCCCAAATATACTAGGGGGCGCCTGTGGTATGGGGGTCACCCTCAGCGAGGGGTTTTGGACTTAGTTTTTGACGAAAATTTTATGGAGATGAGTGACATTTTAATTTGCATTTCGCGAATTAAAAATGCTTAAAGTACTTCGGATGAAGTATTTAAGTTGTCATGAGACGGAATGGAACACGGACTAGGATTGAGATAGAAGAAGAAGAAGCGAACTAATATGATTTATGGAATGTGTTTCATGATTCCTAAACCAAGACGTAGATAATTAAACGATTAACGTTTAAGGGGTTTAGTAAGGATGGCGGCGATGTTGTCAACGGACGGCACTTTTTCGATTGAGATATGTCCTTTCTGGACATTATGACACCGCGAATATAGAACAAAAAACAACATTTACAAACCTTTTAGATTGGCTTATTCTATCACCAAAATAAATTCACATATTCTGGGGTGGATCGTACCCCTCGTCCCATATATTCTCAGACAAGACGGGTCCACTCATGACTAGCTAAGTCCGTTCGGGGTTCTTTACACAAGGTCATGTCTATCATCACATACACATGCCTTACCACGATTCATATCACCTAGAAAAACATTAGTGCGACACTTAAAAACACATTCACGGTTCATAATTCAAACACATTTTTAGCATAATTCCCATCCCAGGTAAAAATATAAGTTAAAAAAAGTAGGAACTGTTCAATCACCTGAAGAAAGCAAAATTTCCAAAATTCCGTCACTTAATCTTGCAAAGAATCTAATCCAAAACAAATACAACATTTATGTTACCAGAGATAGGTCACACACCCAAAGTCGGAAGTTGTCATGTTGTAACAATCACACCGATGGATACTCTATATCCTATCTTGAATCAACTTTCTATATACTCCTCATACGTACTAACCTCAAATTTACTTCACAAACTTTACTTCTCAACTTTTGCTCTTTTACTCAGATATTATAGTCACCAGATGACTCTCAAAAAAAATACTTAACAACCTCATTGGTTCTTCTCTTACATCCCATAGCTCCTAATAAGTTGTGAGCTTCTAAGAATTTTTGGAATTATTAAATATAAAAATAATAGTGAGTGTAACCATTTTATAAAAATTCAACATCACAAAGTGTCCAGAATTTGACCTTCAAAAAGTTTAGCTTGAGTCAGTCCCATTTAACACTTAGGAAAAATTCTGAAAAAAATTTAAGGAAAATCATAAATATCCATGAACGTGTAACAGTAGCAAGAATTAATTAAAAAGACGTTTTGATATGGTTTTTTGACCTCATCAAACACATCACTCAGCATATGCCCGGACACATCATGGACCCAGTGATGCACTACACAACCTTTCCTAGCCATTCAAGTTTCTCTTAACAGATACTTGTCTCATTTGTCACGGAGATACACACGACTTCTATTGACTTTCTCACTCTGAGTTAGTTGATATTAAATAGGTGGCAGTCTACTCCAGCCTCTAATTACTAAAACCAAAAGGCACTAATCGAGTCTAGAGCCAAGAGATCAATAAATAAATCTCATTAGGACACATTCCATTACAAACACTTGTTGAACATCATTATGCCAGAACATCCGAGTGATACTTAAGTATTCACAGTGAAGATGGAAATCCTTCTTGAGCCAACATCAAACAAGCTCTTGGTAGGTGACTTGCAAGATTCTATATGAATCAAACTTGTGTCAACTGGAAAGAAACGATGGTGCGATTCTATATGAATCAAACTTGTTCCAGTAAAATGAATTGTCGACTCAATCAGAAAGATAGTAACTATCTGATTCACTCTTACCGTGTTGTCTGCTTTGAGACGCTCCGGTAACGAGAACGGCTAGTGCAGCTGCGAAACCCTGTCAAGGAGATTCTTTTGAATTCTACCTGATCACAGGCAGTATTTATACTGATTAACGGGGAACCGTGGTTATTGCAACCATATTCGACGAAGTGACAAAGACACTTTCGTCCATATATGTTTATCTCTAACCTATACTTGCAGGTTTTCCTGACGGTAGCAGCTTCTAGTCCATGACGAGTCAAGATTCAAGACCTCATGCTCAATCCACAAAGATTAATACATGATGAAAGCTCAAACTATCAAAGTCTTCCGCAATCTCTGATGAACAAGCACTTCCTCATAAGAACATTTTGTGGTACAAGTAATCATGTTAAAAGAAAATGTTGAGGGAGATTGTTAGCAAGCTTTCAAGATCTTGAGCATGAGGGTGGAGACACAAGATCGCAAGGCGGCATAAAGATTCAAGGATAAAGATTTAGATATCTCAGTAGTCAAGACAAATCAAGGCCAAAGACCACGATATCAGTATTTTGTCAAAGTATATCAAGTTAAAGATCAAGATCCAAGATCACAAGCATGCAAAAGGAACTTCAAAAGGAATTCCCAAGAATACAAGGCTCCAAGTCTCAAGACGTCACAAGAAGGATCCTCAATTGAATGACCACCCCTTAGGGGGAGATTGTTAGCCGTGTATTTATTAAAGTGATGGTCATTAAATATTCCCGAGCCTTGTATAAGTAAAACGTAGTTTACGGGAATTTAGTTAAGCTAGTTGGGCCTAGTTGTCGGGCTCAAGCCCATTTGTTCTATGAACCGGCCCAACTCAAAGCCCACAAGAATAGTCCACTCTTGTAACTATTTAAAGCCCTCTCCAAGTGTGGAGAGGGTGTTGCTTCTCATTTTTCTTTTGTGAAACAAGTAACCATTTTTCTTCTTTTTTACTTTCTCTCTCTAAAATCTATTTTTCTTATTTTTGTGTTTGAGGTGATGAAATGATATCCTAACATACTTCGTCACTTCAAGAAAGACGTACGGTATCAGAGTAGCGAAAGTCTTGAAACATGCACTTAAGTTTTCATGATGTCTTTATATTTGTCGGTCGGGTATGAGCATGTGGTTATGAATCTTTGAGACAGCTGGAATTAGGTACCTCAAATCCTATGTTACAACAGAATATTAGTTCTACATTTGTTTTTATTATAGTCTAAATTTGCATACAATTAAAAGAAAAATTTGAAATATCCACCAATTTTGGTATTGTGGTTTCAACATGTACCCGAGGACATGAATTAAGAAAGAAATTAGATGGAAAGAATTACAAATGTGATTCTTTATATGATATTAGGATTGATTATTTGTTTTTCTTTGAGTTTTACTGGTTGATTTTAAGGGGGATTAGGTGAGGTTTCGTCAACTGCACTTGAGGAGAAGGAGGGTGTGGGTTTTTGAGTTTTATCAAAAATGGGGGGAATGACAAACTTATGTATCGTCTGGTGGTGGTCCCATATCGTTTATAGGGGCGCCTATATTAGATTAGGGGCCGCCCTAGGGCGATATGGGGGGACGGCCTTTAGCAGAGGTTTTAGACTCATATTTTGAAATAATATTTATGGAAATGTGTGACGTTTTAATTTGCATTTCGCGAATTAAAGATGCTTAAAATACTTTGGATGAAGTAATTAAGTTGTCACGACACGGAGTGGAACACGGACTAGAATTAAGACTAGAATAAAAGAAGAACGATTTATAGAATGTGTTCCATCATTCCTAAACCAAGACGGAGATAGTTAAACGATTCACGTTTAAAGGGTTTTTTAGAGTGAGAATGTCGATGATGTTGTCGCATGAATCGAGACTTTTTCGATAGAGATATGTCCCTATTTTGGACATTTATTCCGAGAAGGAAAGTTGGTGACGATTTTCGATGAGTATTTGTGTTTACGTCCAGCGAGTGTTTGAAGACTAGTTTTTGCTAAGGTTCGATCGCGCCTTTAATTGTCGCACTGATTAGGGACGTTCGTTCGAGTAGGAATGTCATAGGATGAGAGCTTGTCTTCATCTATAGTGCTTGTCTGACATGCCTTTCCAAAAAATTACGTTATTCGGCTTCAGTCATGGTTATAGCAAGAACAAGACGCGGTTTGTTTTCTCGAGACCCACGATGTTAGGCAAAACATCCTATGATGCTACTATAAATAGCTGTCGCTCTTCGGTCCACACAATATTTGCATGATCAGGAGTCGACATATACTACGGGTATTTTTATGCCGTTGCCTTGATACCCACCCCATACTCCTAAGTACGTAGTGGGCCGTTAATGTATCGGGAGGAGATACGCTTAACGCTTCAAGATGCAGGGTTTTTGGGACTCCCTCTTGGAGGAAGCCCCTGTGCACAATGGAGACACCCCACCAAACAGGGATATCAAGGCTACTTGCCCGTTTCTATGTAGAGTAAACTAACTTATCAGCCTTCGGATATTTGTACTATTTACCGACTCTTAATCTCATTTCTTTCTTGAGTTTAACATCTCCAAGGACATGGGGGTTTTCATTGGTTTTGAATCTGCCAAGGCCAAATTTCTTAAGATTTATTTAATCATATTTTGTATTGATTAATAAGATAACGTACTTCATTTGTTTTTTTTTTAGTCCAAGGAAGAAAGTTAAGTTCACCATCATGCACATCTCTAACTCAGTTCATGCCATGATTTGGCAAAAATCTTCACACAGGTCATTGACATGTCGAACTCGATATATTGGTAGTCGATATATAGTTAAACGATGATGAGATTTGAATACTTTTCTTCTTTATTAAAAGTGTGTTATCTACCGCATTCCCATGTTGTATGCATTGTTTTAATAAGAAAGCTTTATTTAATCTTATCATACCAAGCTTTTGGTGTGCTTGTTTTGACCATATAAAGCTTTCTTGAGTTTATAAAACATGAAAACCGGTTTTTCGAATTGTCATGAATCTGAAGGTTGTGCCACGTGATACCGCCTGATGATTGATGAAAACCGTTCAGATGAAAGAAAAGAGAGGGAAAATGCATCTTTAAGTCCATTTGGTTGAAATAACTTAAAAATTAAAGGCAACAAGCATAGACTAATAATATTTCCTAATAGGATTAATCGAGCAACCGGGGGCTCTATTAATATAAGTTTCATTATAATCATGCTCGCTTGTTGATTAGTAACCTTGGTAGGTGACTTAACTCTTGCCTTGATTCGAGAAAAACAACATCGGTTCTCGTCTATTTTATATACACCCACCTTAGTTACTATGATTGTTGAATGACATCAAAATTACGTACTTTTATCAGCATCGTTGTATCCCCTATGAAATAAAAAACCCCAAGTTTATATATTATTGCAATGATTGTGACTTAATCCATTTGTTATTTGAGAAATGCAGTTAGTTGTAATTGAGCAGGGATTACTGGGTGAAGTTCGCAAAAAGGCACGCATTCTGGAGCTTTTAAACGAAGGATATTTTGAAGATTACAGTTCTGGAGACACCCAATACGCCGTATCCATCAAGGAAGATACGGTGTATTTGTGCCTGCACTTTATAAAAGACCACGGACAAAGGAAACAAGATCCAATACACCGTATCCAGGAAGACCAATACGCCATATTCAAGCTTTGGAAATAAAATATTCTGGAAAGATATCTCACGTGAGTCTCCCCTACTCCTCATAGAAGAAACCCCCACTTACGCGTTATCAAAATATTTTGGATATGCCGTTTGACCTTCTTTACAGACATTTATACATAGGAAAAACTCCCAAAAATGAGTTTTTGAGTGTGCTAAATCTTATTCCGATTACCTACAAGCATAAAAGTTGATTTTCAGAGGAGAAGAAGAGCAGAAGTGCGAAGGGTTTTGAAGTAAGCAAAAATTTCCATAGGAAACAACTTGTACTTCTATACTTCTTGTAATCGTTCAGTTTTTGGTATCATTTCGTGTTAACTCGGTTAGGTGACCATGGCTAAATTATTACCTTTGTATTATTTATGACGTTTTGACGGCTAATACCTTGGCGTTTTAGCCATTATTATGAAGATTTTTTGAATGTTTTGGTTTGTGTAATCTCAATTGCTTATTTATTGTGTGATTGCTTGTTTATGTTTATCAATTTATACTTGTTTACGTGCTTTTGTATGCGACATATCATTCAACTAGATCTTGTTATATGAACCAAGTAATCTAGATGCTGGGATGGCTCTCCATATAGTAATTTATACATCTAGACCAATAGGATCACAAATAACGGCCTATCTTTGCCCTTAGATTGTGAGCTTAGTTGGACCGACAGGTGAGAACCTCAAGGGATCAACGAGTACATTTAATTAATTGGTAAAGACTTGGTTATTGGACTACTAGTGTATGAATTGCCATTAAGCAGTAAGTAGGTAAAGTCTCTATGAGCTAGGGTTTAACAAGATCACCATTGCTTTAATCCCTAAGGTAGATTATAATCAGCAAATAAGGATGCTTTTACGGAGCGGTTTAATTGTGACCATATATTCTACGTGTATAGGTTTAAGGAGGGATAGTTACCGGCCTTTAATCTTACGGAATGAATATGCCCGAACTCGAGATAAGTAATCATTGCACTAAATAAACAAACCAACGTTCTGACTGGATTAATAATGGTTAATACAGTTTTCTTATATTTGGCTAGACCGCTCTTTTATCTTCTGTCAATTTGCTTGCGCGTGTTTTAGTGTCTTAAGTTGATTTTAGTCACCACAAAACCCGTGCAAGTTGTGTTGGGAAATAGAATGGGGTTAACTAGGTTTACCCCTTTTTAATTAAAGCGTTTTTGAATGTGGTTTGTAACAAAAATTCTAGATTTTGAATTTATGTGAACTCAACACTTTGGGGGGGCACAATAAGAACATATATTTATTAAACAATTGATATGATAGTTATGAGGAGTATGGTAAGACAAGAGATAAGCGTGTAAGAACGATCAAACCACAACGCCGACAATGGATTTATATTGTTCGGTTAACGAAAGCTACCTCTTCCTCCCTACTCTACTCCCCGGAGCACCTAATCGAGGTTTTCTTCTCACTATGTCCAACAAGCTCCTTATGGCGGGAGAGAGGAAAGGGAAAAGAAAAAACGTAACAACGTTTGTGGGTTGACACCAATTACGACACAAAGCTATAATGTCGGTTTTAATACTTAGCATAGAAACCTATCTATCACCACACAACTTCCACGGACTTCACAACTTTAAGACTTCCTCACAAACTTTACGACCTTCATTCACCACACTATTTGCTACAATATGCTAAAACCACCTTACTTGGTAGTATTGGATCACCACGATGCTATCTTATACTTACAAATATCGGCCAAGATCTAGTTACTACACCATAAATACAAGATATACAACAAGATTTTAAAGTTATGATATGGATGCAATAAGACTTCTGCAACAAACACAACAAAGGTGTAAACTTCTTCACTTGAGGATGAAGTATTCTTCTAGTGCACTGGAGAAATTGAGCTTGATCTCATAGGAAACAACAGGCATGACTCGATCAACAATGTCATAAATGCCATTGTCAAGATGAGGATATGTTTCCATGATGTGTCAATAGAGACGACTAAGAAAATTATGAGGAAAAATCAAGTATTTATAGGACAAGCTGGGGGAGCGTCTACCTAGGGCCGGTCCCCTTAAATAGGTGGGCGGTCCCCTTAATTTTAAGGGTGTCGGCCGTGTATTTAAGGGGGCCGCCCTAGACTAGGGCTTCCCCAGTTTGTCTTTTGTGTAGGAGGAATTTTCTGGAGCTTTTCTAGCCGTTTTAGGTCCGAAAATTTGAATTTCAAAATGTTTATTTTGAATAAAACATTTCTTTTAATTGTAGAAAATATTTTGTAATGTTTATAAAATGTTTACAATATTTTATAAAAGTGTGAGGTTGAATAAACTTTCCTTTGATCATAAAATGCATTAAGCATTTATTTATTCATACCTTTAAGTGATGTATTTGTTGAAATGAGAATTTACTACTAATTACTTGTTTACGTTTAATTTTACGTTGAACGTTTTTATATTTTGTGATTATCAAAGCGTAAAGATGTGAAAAAATATTAGTAATGTTTTTAGGCATTATATTTTATCAAAACATTTTATAAAAATTCAACATCACAAAGTGTCTAGAATTTGACCTGATTCGACCTTCAAAAAGTTTAGCTTAAGCAGACCCATTTTAGCACTTAGGAAAATTCTACAAAAATTCTAGAAAATCATAAACATCATGAAATTGCTACAGTAGCAAGCCCATTAATTAAAACGACGTTTTGATATGGTTTTTGACCTCACAAACACAACTCAAAATCTGACCCGAAAACTTAATTTTTGACAACGAATCTTGTTTAATTAATTTGACTAACTTCCACTCACTTTTAATTCATGAAACCACTTGGGTTGGAAATTCGACTCTCTGTAGTTAATTTTAGGCTTAAGAAAATCAATAAAAGCTATATGTATGACCGAGATATGGCTCTCGTAAGATGACCTAAAATTCTGCCCAGATTTCTATTCCGAATTTAGCATACTTAATCCTAATTAACTTACCCAAAATCCTAATTATTAACCCTAAAACTATTATTGATGATCAAAACCTCTTAATTACAGATTATTTACAATAACCTAATCCATCCTTAATGATTGTTACGTTAAATAAAATTAACTAAATTGAAAAAGGATTTAGAAAACATTACCTTAACTCTTGAAAATCAAAACCTTAAAAAAATTTGGGTTTCCCTTTGTTCTTTGTGTTATTCGACCGGCCAAGGAGAGAGGAGAGGAAAAAAAGTGATTTTTTATTAAGTTATGATTTGTATTTAAAGGCTTAGGAAAAGATAATTACAAAAAACAAGTTGTAATTAAATTGAGATTCTTTCCCTTTTTTTCTTCCCTTGTTGGGCCGATCCACACAACCACCCTTTTAATTATATATTTTTTTCTTTTATTTATTTATTATACATTTACTTTAAATCTAAGTAAAAACCTTTAATTATTTTGCTAAACCTTGAATTTTCTAACTAGTTTTCAAACTAACATTCGATTCTAACTATTTTAAAAAATAGAAAGTACTCTACAATCTATAAAATACTAAACTAATATATATATAATATGAATTACATATACATAGTACGTACACAGAATATTACGTACACGACATTTGAAACTACGCAAAGCGTTCAAATGATTTTATTTTCACAAGTACCATGATTCATCACTCATGTACTTCCATCTCATACATATATAAAACACATAATGACACACATAAACTGAATTATACAGGCTTTAACTAACCTGCTAAAATCTTATTTGTCACAGAATCCCCTCCTTTAGGAAATCTCATCTCGAGATTTTAACCATTATTCTCGAGAATAGCGTTCCCAAACAACTGGGGATACTTAGCCTTCATATGATCCTCACGTTCCCAGGTAAACTTTGGTCCATGCTCGAAATTCCATCGCACTTTCACAATAGGTATTTTACTAAGCTTAAGAGTTTTGACCACACGGTCCATAATCTCTAAAGGATATTCTACAAAACGTTAGGTCTTATCTACCTTAATCTCATCTAACGGCACATGCAAATTTGCATCAGCTAAACACTTCTTTAGATTCGACACATGAAACGTGTCATGCACACTACTCAATTCTTCAGGTAATCTTAACCTATATGCCACAGGACCAATTCTCTCGAGGATCTCGAAAGGTCCTACAAATCTTGGAGCTAACTTTCCTTTCTTTCCAAACCGCACTACAGCTTTCCAAGGTGAGACTTTCAATATTACATGATCACCAACTTAAAACTCTATAGGCTTCCTTCTATTATTTGCGTAGCTCTTCTGACGATCTCTAGCAGCTTTAACCCTATCTCTAATCATAACCACTTTATCAGTTGTTTCTTGCACCAACTCCGGTCTAGATGAGTTTAGGCTCAAGAATAATATTCATTGACTCATATTTCATCAAGATATACCCCAAACAATATGACCTATAAGAAAAAAAAGTGGGCTATTTGACCTTTTCTTTGACAAAAAACAAGTTCAATCACCACCCAATCATGCAAAAACGACCAAGCCAACACCCACAATCATTTTTTATATTAGTCTTAGAACCTTTTTAATCCAAAAACCTCAGTAGGTATTTCATATAAATCTCAACTCAATTGCATTTCCAAAATATTTCCGATCTAGTGAAAATATATGATTTTATGCTCATTTTCATAACTAGTTTTATCATTTGACTCTTCAAACCATAAATCCAAGTCTAATAATCATTCTATCATTATTTTAAGTGTTTTATAACCTCATATTTCTAGTAGTATATTTACTTTATAGATTATTGTAGGTTCCCGATTAACACTTCACTTCATAACCCGAACCACGAATCAAGAAAAGAGAAGGAGAGAGGAAACGAAAATGAGAGAGAGATGAAGATAGTATTGAGAGAGAAAAGGATAGAAAAGAAAATAGATTTTTAGAAAAGAAAAACTAATATTTCTCTAATTAAAAATATCTAAAGATATTTTAGATATTTTTAAAAATAACTAAATATATATATACCCCTACACATTAATGTGACGTGCGGGATATATTAACAAGGAATCGGCTCTTTTGCTTTGGGAATTAAACCCGAAACATATACAATATAAGATTATCAATCGAGCCCATTCCCGATATAATCTGTTACAACATTAACTAATTAAAAGACCAAACCCCCCTCTACTCTCTCCATCGTAGAGTGACCCGAGCTTCCATGTTCGACTCAATAAATTGAGGCGAACATCTCCCCCGAAGTGAGGTCTTGATCACAAGGAAAATATCAAGGGAAAGGATAACGAGCTCCTTTATTGACTCAATAAAATTTGAGGCTTAACAATCTCCCCCGAAGTGAGTTCATAGATGCACTTCTTCATGAGATCAGTGAGATTGCATGTCCGTTAAGCTCTCAAGTGTTCTTGAGTATTTGTCTTCGTTATTTGTTGTATGCTTTTCCTTCATGCTATGCGATCTTGACTTTTGAGCCTTTGTCATTTGTATTAATCGTCTTTGCCATCTGCGATCTTTTGTTTTTTACAACATCTCATACTTTTGCATTATCTGAAAGCTTTAAATCAGAGTTTTGCGGAAGTACTTTGTCTTTAAATCTTAAGCTTTCTAGAAAGTATAACTTCGTAGATTAGCATTTGAATGGAATTGAGGTTGCGTTACCCACCATTGAACCTGCAGTTTACGTTAGTGATAAACGAGAAAAATTGATTTGAAAATCATCGACTTTTCACTCGTTAAAGATTTTTGGTAACACACCGAAGTGTCATGTTTTATTATCAAAATTCATCAACCTCAATTCATTTACTGGACCAAAATCGATATCCAGTTGTCACAAGTTTGATTTCATAATAGAATCTCTGCAAGTCCCCTACCGAAGTGCTGCGTTTGAAGATACCTGGAAGGCTTTCCATTCGTCATTGTATGAATACTAAGAGTATCACTCTGAATGTTCTGCAAATATAACAATGATTATTGCGTAGGAATCATGATAACACTTGTGAAACCTGAGATGTTCAACAAGTGTATTGAAAATGCAATTGTCCCTGAAACAAGATTTTGATTGATCTCTTGGCTCAGACCTCAATAGTGCAGTTTTGGGTTTGTAACTCAGAGGCTGGATAGTTTGCCACCTATTCAATATCAACAATCTCGGAAATGAGATGTCAATAGATAGCTTATGTACTGCCGTGACAAATGAGACAAGTTTCTGTAAAGAGAGAAACCCAAAAAGCTGGGAGGGTTGTGCATTCATCACAGTCCATGATGTCATTTTCAATGTCAGCAATCCAACTTGTATTCTGACAGCATATGTATGACCCTGTTTCTGCCTTAAGTTAGTGTGGAGGGCTTCTTTCTTTAGACCCGTTATCCATACATTCTTATTTAATTCTTCAACGCCTATCCAAAGCTTTACCAAGAACTAATTACTAACACTTGTTGTGATTGTATCCAAGTGTTATACTCAATCCTTATTCGGCATTATGTCCCTAAACATCATCTCCAATCAAACCTAAGTGACTGCTATTTCTACTTTGGAAATTTATCCTTTGGTAAAGATCCTCCGTTTCTGGTTTGGATCATATGATGATTCCTAACCTAACCACCTTATACTTCAGGAATCGTCGTGAAATTAAGATGTTGTATGGTAAAAGATCGCAACATAAAACCTTTTCTTACTGTTAAGCACTTGAGTCAAATTAGAACATAATTTTTAAATACATGTTCACCCCCTAATTTTAATTAATATTAACACTTAGTTTTGTGAAATACCTTGTGATAAAAATATGTCTTGAATTAATCTGTGTGGAGAAAATATGATCAGCATGAATGTGAACATTTTGATAATGTTTTGAATACATAAAGAGTTGTCTGTGTTGAAGTATCCAAGAACATTAAACTTGTTTTCGAAAAACCTCCCCCTCAAAAATAGGACGTATTAGAAAATGTTGTCATTTTTTTTGTTGTTTTGGAAAACATTGTGAGTTTGGAGTTGTTGACACACAAATTTTGGAAAGATTTGAATTATCATCGGAAATTCTTGAAAAATTGTGTTCAACTTTGAAAAACCACATGTTAGAAGACTTCTCTTCTAACGCTAAAGAAAAGCGCACTGAAACGTACAATATCCATTTTTCTGAGCTAAAGTAATTGAATGTCATTGTAAGAACAGCTCAAGACCGAGAAACGTAATTTCTCATTGGGAGAATAAGTTATAAACTCCCATCCTTTATTTGAAGTCCGTGTATGTACTCGACATTGCACATAAGCCATATTAGAAAATTAGAAATGACATGTTTTGAAAACTATTTGCAAATCTCGCTTCTGATACATCATTTACACACCCTGTCAATGTTAAATCGAACATTTCTAAGCACGTAAATGGTTATCGATTCCAAGAGACATGTCAGAAGAATCTTTTATCAAAAATATTATCGTGAATTTTTATGAATTTGTATTTGGTATATAAATACCTGATGTCCACAGCATTGCTATTGAAGGTGGATAGTATTTCCAACGCTTCGTGATGTAGCTGTCTTGTTTACTTAAGGTAACAACTTATGGAACCAGCATTGAACTTGACTTTCATTGCTGTGGTCTTGAATTCCGAGTTCTGACGGTTCTTATGAACAGAAGTCATTGATGAAGAACGAGGCTTAGAAACTGCGTTGTTCACACGTCTTTGAATTAAGAACCGAGGCTGATCTATTGCGATCAAACGTCATTTGAAATTGAGGAACGGGCTCTGAAGTTGTTATTTTCAGCAGACACCATTTATCGTTTTTGAACGACCGAGGCTTGACCTGTTGTGTTCAAACGTCATTGTACATGAATACCGGAGGCTTTGATCGTTATGCAATCAAACGTCATTTAAACATGATGACGTGGCTTGAACTGATGTGTGCCAAACTCATATTAACATGAGGAACGAGGCTTGAACTTCTTTTTTTTATTTTGTGTTCAAACGTCATTTCGTGATCATAAGATCAAAATACCTTGAAGCCTCTGTTTTCTGCGATATCTTTTCTTTTTCGCAACCAAACTCGATCCATCCTCTAAGGATTGAAACGATGTACCTGTACTTAAGAGAGTACCTGCCACTGATATAAAGCTTGTTTTGCTTTCACATTGTTTTAGTGATATCTGCAATTTGAACCATTTGGTGGTTCCCTTTCAACCTTTGTGGCTAGAGGCGAATGCCTTTCCTGTTTGGAACCCATCTTAAGAACAAACAGTCTTTAAGAATTCTACCCTTGAGGTTGCCCACTAAGACAAATAACTAGACTTGTTGTTTTCTCATGCACATTGAATAGTCTGTTGATTGAAAACCTATGTCCTTTGGGGATCTGTCTTTCTGGTTTCGTTGCAACACTTATTTGCTCTATGGGTTTGTTATCTGTTTGTTGTCTTATGGATGGAACCTAGCACGCGAGTTTGACTTCTCAGGAATTTTATTACAACAAGCGTCATGATTGCATATAAAGGACCAATTTCGGACAATGTCGAGCAAACAAAATGTTTGGTGTCAGAAAATTTTCTAGGATCCAAGAGTGTTCATGTGTCCTTTTTCTTCAGCTTCCTTTAGTGTAGTGATATGAACAAATTCGTTAGAGCTATACCTATAGGAGCTTGGTGCAATCATGTGATGAGGTTTTGCAGGGGCAGATTCTCTTCTCTTAGGCAGATAATGTGTAGTGACTGGTTTTAACAAATTGTTGTTCACATCAACTTGGGAGGCAAACCGTGGTTTTGAAATTCTAGGTCTTTCAGACTTAAACGCATCGGTTTTTTTCTAACAACGGATTGGTTTTTTTGAGTGTGTCCAACGTTTTCCCAAGATTGATGGTTTTTGTAAACTTAGAATTCACACTATTTCCTGTTAATTTCCATAACACATTTAATGCTGGCTACTCCAAACCCTTTTTCCTGAATTTGAGCTTTGAATTTATCATTGGTTGCAATCAAAGAAGTTGTGTGTTCTATGTTCTTAGCTCTCGTTGTCTTGATAGAATCAAACATTTCTTTGTAATGCCTTTTCAAAGTCTCATTTTCCTTGAGTAACGTAGCCACTCTATGTTCCAATTCGATGTTTATTGTTTCAATTACATCGATGTCATGTTTAACCTTGGCTTCATTACCTTTTTCTTTCAAAAATTGACTCTGTTGCCCTGATTTTAAAACATTGTTTTGCATTTGTAGTTCAAGATTCATACAAATTGCTTTCGAGTTTCGCAAATCTTTTTGACACTGGGCAACAGTCGATTTGTAGACAAACATTTTCAGACCTCGAGTGATTGATTTGATAGTTCAGTTTGTCTTGTCATCAGTAAATTTAGCAGCAAAGGACATATGTACATGACATTGTTCAGCATTCTGTGTCAACCTTTCCTTCATTATGAATTCAGGTTCTGCTCATATTCTGTTGTCCTTAGCAAAGATATTGATTTCAGCAGTCATTTTGTACCTCAGCCATTGGCTCTTCATCATTTATGGGTCTGATATCTGCATCACTCACATGTGCATCATTCCCTGATCTGCTGCTTGTATCCTGCTCTTTTGATTCTGTCCCATTGCTTTCAATGATAACTGAACTAGCATCCATGCCATACTCGTATCAGTCTTTTCCTCTGTTGTCTGGTTTTGTCTTTCAATCACCCTGCTTTCATACTGCATTTTATGTTGTGCTCTTTCACCAATCGACTTCTTAACAGATTCCATGTGTTGGATCAGTGTGTCACGGAATTCTGGAATAGCGAGTCGAGTGTATTGTAGGAATTTGTTGCGTATCATGTCAACATATTCATCATCCAAATAAAACCGTGACTTGATGAACATCTGAAACTGTGTCTGGAGTACTTTAAAAGCAGACATGGATCCAATCTCTTGAAATTCTTCGTTGTCAAGTTGCTTTTGTAGTTGGTATCCAGTACCAAGAACAATTGCGCCCGTGAAAGTCACAAATCTTGACCAAAGAGTTGGCAAATGCGCGTTTAAATCCCTCTTCGGTTCGACTTCCTTTTACAGTCGTTGTTTGATAGACGACTTGAGTGTGAATGAATCCTAGAAACGATACCATGCAACTTTCTTTTGATTTGTCTTGAATTAGTTGCATTTGTTGTATTTCCGAATCTGAACACGAAGATAAGGTATCTTTCTTTTCCATTTTATCGTGTATTGTGAAGTGTAAAAGATTTGTTGGATCTTAAGTGGATATGTGATTGAAGTTGTGGTTTTGTAAGCAATTTCCCCCAAACCGTCACTAGGGATTTACACGTCTATGATGAAAACCGATAATGAGCTAACGGGATTTTACAGAATCAATAGAAAACAAACGTAATGATTGATGCGGAATCAGCGGCCAAAAATTCCAGAAAAACTAAAAAAATCAATAAATTCATAGAAAACAGCTTTTGTAGGCCTCTGAAAAATCCTTACGTTGCCATGGCTTGTATATAGCGTGATCCGTCTCGTTTTTTCTCTTCAATTTGAGAGGTCACGGGCTAAACGGACTTACGGATCAAAGGATATGGCTGTTTTACTGAAACCCTTTTCGTCACACAAGTTTTCTAAAAAAAATTTCGTTCGGTCCAAAAAAAATTTGCTCGTTCGATCCTTGATAAATTTTCGCTCGTTCGATCCGCTCGTTCGATCCACTCGTTCGATCCGCTCGTTCGATCCGCTCGTTCGATCGCTCGTTCGATCCGCTCGTTCGATCGCTCGTTCGATCGTCTCCGTTCGATCGCTCTTCGAAATCCGCTTAGTTTCGAGTTTTTCCCTCGTTCGATCTAGCGATTTGTCACTCTTCGATCCAAACGTTTTTTGCACTCGTTCCGAATCCAAACGATTTTCCTCTCGTTCGATCGTTACAACTTTTCCGCTCGTTTCGGTTTGTTCTATTTTCACTCGTTCGATCTGTGACGTTTACCACTTTTTCGTTCTCTCTTCTTTCACCCGAGTATTACCCCAATGAAGCCGAGAGATTTTCCAACAACAAACTGAGCCACGAAACAAATATTATGCCGAGTGAAGAACAACCTAGCTGCCGAAATTCAATAAGCATTACCACACCAAAAAAAACCACGCTATCCACCCAGGCGATGATACCAATTAAGGATCCCGATTAACACTTGACCTCATAACCCAAACTCACGAACTTCAAGAAAGAGAAGGAGAGAGGAAGTCGACAATGAGAATAGAGATGAGAGAGAGTTGAGAGAGAAAAGAGATAGAAAAGAAAAATAGATTTTTAGAAATGAAAAACTAGATATTTTCTAATAAGAAAATATCTATATATAGTTAGATATTTTTAGAAAATATCTAAATATATATATATATATACCCCCTACACATTTAATGTGACGTGCGAAGAATATATATACTAGACCCGGGCTCTGGTTTTGCTTTGGGATAAACCCAAAAATATACAATATTAGATTTCTATCGAGCCCGAATTCCCGATATTATCCATTTAGCAACATTAACCTAATTAAAGACCGAAGCTCCATCGTAGAGTGACCGAGCTTCCTTGTTCGACTCAATAAATGAGGCTAACAATTATGACAAAAGAAAATACATAAACATGAGTTTTTAATGCAAAATAGTCGGTCGTTAGGTATAATATGTTACCCAAACCATTTTAAATACGTGTAAAACCTAGAAACTCCAGAAAATGAATGAGAAGATGTAGGGCGAGAAAAATTTCCATAGGCTCCAAAATGCTTTTTTGATGATGTTTTAATGGAGAAAGTGACCCAAGGATCCAAGCTAGATACTAAACTTTCAAATCTAGATATCAAGAACTAGAAAAATTTTAACTTTTGGTATGTTTGTGTGAGGTTGGTGCTCGGCAACAACAAGAAAAGCAAATGAATAGAAGAAGAGTTTGAGTTATTTTTTTTATGTAAGAAACGAGAGTTGTGTGTTGTGTAAACATTCAAAGATGAGACGACAAATGGTCTTCATAACTCTCCATATGGGACACTTGAGTAGATGGTGCAACCACATGGACATGTTGTCCATGTATTTAGCTGAGGGAGCACAATATTTAGTTTTAATAAAATTTTGAGATAAGGTAGTTTAATGTTAATGTGCTAATGTGTAAAAGGGTAGAGTATTGTAAGAGTTTAAACGCAAACACGAAGGATAAACGCAAAAGTGAAAAGTAAAAATTCAACATATAAGGTTCATATATAAAATAGTAAAAATGTTTAGAGCATGTAGACTATTATTTAGTCTAGAGTTGGGTTCATATTTTGTGTATGTTTTAAATGTTTTTAACTAATGAATTAATAAAATCGTAATAGTCTTATGCATGCAAAGTAGAAGTAACACGTGTCCTTGTTATGACACTAAGCTTAGATGGATGACATAATCATGGGACAAGTGTCCCATGAGGTGTGTTTATACCCAAATTTTGTATACAAAAAGGCTGATAGTGCAAAGGTGTGCGTACTTGAAGCTAAGACTCAAAACCTGAAAGGTAAAACTAAACATAGAAAATAAAAATGTTATGACATATAAAATATCTATCTAGGCTAAATGATCAAAAGTAACATAAACCATCGTAGACTAACGAGTCTAAAGTCGGTTTAAAGTTTATTAATGCCGTTTACGACAACACAGAATAACCTGTCCGGTTACCCATAAAAAAATTTTTTACCCGAAAATAATATAAATAGTAAAAGTACGAGGTTAAATAATGACCCGAAAATTACGATTTGCTACATTCTTCCCCCGTTAAGAGAATTTCTCCCCGAAATTAATTCGTCCGATTGCTAGGATGTTTGATTATCCAAACAAGAGTGCTTGATTATTAGCTTAACGACAATAAGTGTATAGAAGTATCCCAGTCACCTGAGCCTTACCCATCCTTGAGGAAACTTCTCAAAAACCTTGAGTTATGTAACAACCGGAACCTAACTTAATTTTGCAACTCATCAAACAAGAACTGTCTTGAAATTAAGTTATGAATTGTTACACATCTCAACATTTTTGAAGAATCGGCTCGACTTCGTAGATTACTCAATAATTAAAATCAAACAAAAACCATACAGTAAGAATCCATTCAACGGAATCCATGGGCAGGGCGATACATCCCCAAATAGTACTGGGTGCTACTTCCCAAATTGTACTGTTCACCCATGATCCAAATGCAACTAGTATACATGTATATACATAAATCAATTTAAATCAAAACCATATAAAGGCATTTAAGAGTGCATCAAAATATGAAGTAAGCCTTATGTATAAAAATAGTTTTGTGCCAAGAATGGCCTTCCAACAAGTCGATACGAATGATAGGATGCATCAAAATAACCTCCAACCACACTGTTGAGATGTATCCAAAATAGGTTTCTAACAAATCGACTATAAACTAGAGTTCAACTCCAAGTTGGAGCTAAAACTGTTGGCTTAATAGGAGTATAGAAATCGTAGTCATGTAGGAATCATAATTTCATAGAAATCGACCATTGATGCACATAAAGTCGTCCAAAGAAGTAAAGTGATTATCCCAGCTTAAAGTATCTGAAAATAAAACCTTTGAGTCTTTCTAGAATTGTTGAGTTCTTTCAAATCGATTCGTGGATATTGTCGAGTTGTTAACTGTCTATCTCCTATCCTTAACCAACAAAGTGGTGAACGGCACTTACGCCAATACGAGGCTTCATATAGAACGCCTTTTAGTGCTAGTCGTGTAGAGATTGATATAGGAGAATCAACTAAGTTAAACGTTTGTCTCAATCTTTGATAACTTGTATCTCATAGCCTAAAATTTCGTTAAGTACTTCTAAAGTCTAGCTTATTTGCTCAATCTGATTGTTTAAATTCGGAAGTTGGTAGGCAATGCTCAATTCAATGTATACCTAACATATGTTTCAAAGTGTTTACCAACATCGCGAACGTGAGGGTGAATAGTATGTTAGCAACTTCAAGACGTGAAAAGGTCATCATAGATGTAGGTTTAGGGTAAGTCCTCCGTCTCCAAAATTTCCTGAATAGGAAGAAACAACAAAATTTCTTAATTCAACATTACTAACTTTAAATTAAGTCCATATTCATTTATGTCATTCGAGCCTATTTGATTAACAAATCCTCGGTCATTTGTTCTGAATTCCTACAGGTTATCATGGGTGGTTGTAACGATATGGATGGCTTAAGGTATTTGGCCTTGACTCTCGAGCAAGTCAATCAGAACCACGCCCACATTGCTATATCCTTCTATATTCATGACCCCTATAGTATTCTTATTTATCCTTTTAACTCTTTATCAGCCCTAAGGGTCGAAATATGATCTATAGACTGCCGTCCATCATAACCTAACTCAAATTGCTAGTTATTGGTGTTTAAGCTCTTTCTTTAAAGTGTCGATCTCCATCAGGTCAAATTCCGAATCACATCATTCAATCCTTCCCGTCCTCGAGCGAATTCATCAAAAACCTTAAGCTGAGTAACAACTTGAGTCTAACTTAATATCATAACTCATCAAACAAGAGTTTTCTTAAGTTTAAGTTATGAATTGTTAAAGAGCTTAATGTTTTTGATGAATTTACTTAATTCTGAGGTTGCTCAAAACCAAATATTAAAACACTTATGGGATGTATAGAGAAATAATATTAAAACACTTATGGGATGTCTGGAGAAATCAAAGGATGTTTTGAGCTTTAAAAATGTATTTTCTTCCCATGATTCATGGGTTGTCTTATTACGTAGGCGATAACCTTGTTCCTCTTTATTTGTACGCAATCCAATCCTTCGTTTGATATATCGTAGTATACCATGAAATATTATGTTTCCTTAGGAAATGCTAAGGTTGACGCGTTGAATGGCCTATACTTCAATGTCTGAGAGGCTTCTTCTGTTTGTTACCCGACAAAGGTTCTTTGCGTAGTTACTCGATACCGTTAGTGGTTGAGAGATTTTGAGAAGTTTGAATAGATTGCTAGTTACAACCGGGTAACATGGAAATCATCGGGGTTTTGTAAGGGTATTCACGGCTTAAGATCCACAAGTGTGGGGAGTCTTAACCGAAACGTGTACGGTAATAGGGATGATCAAGAATTGTTCATGATCTTCGTTGTTTCACAAATAAATCGGTATGTCGTCGACAAGTAAAGTAACGAACTTATCTACTTAAGGTCTCTATACTTTGTTCATAAGAATGGTGAAACAAAGTATCAAGGAAGGATTATTCAATCCTAAATGTTATCTTAGTTATCTTCTCGTGACGAACTCTAAGCTGCATATTCCCTAATCAAGGGTCGATTGTTTTAAAAGGAAAGAAATATTCAGCACCACTAAATTTTTTGACTTGGTCATCAACTCAAGGGAAGTGGGTAATCATGTTAGGTATTAGGAAGGTGCTCGTACAATATAAAATCTACGAGTTTTCATCTCGTCCTTAATTATAAGTCCGTAAGGTGTTTTAATTCTATTCGGGTCGCTCTCCACGAGTCTTGAGTGCGTCGTCATTCAACCAGGGAATTTAGACTATTTTCTCATGGAAACTGTTTTAGCCTTAAGCTTTGGCAGCTAGTCCATCCCCCTATTGTGTCAAAAATTTCCATGACTGAAAGGCATTAAGTCAATAAAGAAAAGGAATAGTTATCTAGTCCTAAGTTGCATCCACAAATGATCATAATGGTTTCTACCTCCAGTAAATCTAGCAAATCGTTTATTCTGTAAGACCTTTCAAATAACTATGATTGGATCAAAGTATGCAGCAAAATAACCGAGGATGGAAGAATCATCCTATTTTTTAAGGTATAAGATCAAAAGATTTAGGCATGCACTCCATGAAATCTCTGAGGGTGATTATCCCCTTCCATCAACTGGTCACTAACAGAGAAGATATGAGGCAGGACTTGCAATTTGACATTTCTATCAAAGATATAATTGGGGTCGAACGGTGATTATGAACAACGAATGGTATAAAAGGCTTGTCTAGTGTCACACGAGTTTCCTCTTAAGGTAGGTTTTATGATATTTCCCAAACATTTACTTAAGAAAATATTTGACCAAAATATAGTTCGAGCGACATGTATACATATAATATAGCTTAATTTGTGATAATAACAATCATGCAAAAGAAGGGTTACAAAAGTTTATATAGAGAAATATCGATAAATGTCCTCCCATACATACTTTCAAATTTTTTTATTTTTTATTTCCAAACGGGGGTTAAATAATAATATATAACAAAATTTGACATTTAAACGCATGTCGTACTACAAAGTTTTGACACTGAAATAATGCAACCATTGAAAATTACTAAAGCGCCAGAGCTAAAAAGTATTCTGAGAAATACTTTACTGATGTTGAATTGTATTAACAAAAAACTTACACTTAACCGAATTTGGTACTATCCTCTGAAACAAGGTCATTAGAAAGAGGATTGTTATCACGTTTAACACAAATAACTTACTCATGAATCCAAGGTCACTACTCTTCTAGTAGACCCTTTTGTTTCCCAAGTCGTCCCCTAGATCGGGGACATATGACGAATTAACAAATGAGGTGACACTACAAGGGGTTTTATTACTGGGGTAACTAATTATGTAATCCGACTCATCGGCTCAGAACGTGGTGTATAATAGGATTGAATATAATGTTTATGGATGTCATAAAATCCTGCTAATATTCTATCTTATCTATGCTTACTGTCCTATAAATTTCCTCGAGGCATCTTATGACTCTAATAAATCCATGTTATATGATGTAACTATTATCACGTTGGCCAAGCGTCATAATACTTGCCTCAAATAAGCATGCCTTTATTGTCATCGCATTCTAGGAGTGATTCAAATAACACGTGTATTCTCATGAATCAACAAGTATACACAAAATTGCACGTAGTTCCTATTATCCAACTATATAAGGGTATTTAAGGTTATAGTCTAGGTCAATCCACCTAGTTCTCTATAACCAATAGCTCTGATACTAATCTGTCACACCCCGACTCAGGCAGAAACGCGAGGCGTGAACGAAGAGTAACCATAATAAAGCATTGGTACAACATAATAGATAAATTACTAAATGAATATTTACCATAAAATTTTACAATAACATAGCCATTGTGCATCAAAATCCCATATGCCGGGACAACATAATGATGATCGATCCCGAAAGGGCGTTTTCTTAGGTCTCACTAAGCTAAATCACAAGCTCTAACTCCTTAGGCTTCAGAAATCTTATAACCTGAAAATAGATACTAGAAAACGTCAACATGATTTTGGTGAGCTCGCAGGTTTAAGACACAAAAGAAATCAAAGATTTGCTGTGCAAGACATACAAATAGGACAATAGTGAGTATCATATGCACATGTAAGCATTCATTATGAAACTACAAACCTAGAATCGCATATTTAATCACAAATAGTACCAGGAGCCTCTACTCGAAGATATACTGATAGCCACTACCCACAGATATACTGGGGAACACTACCCAAAGATATATTGGAGAACACTAACTTAAGATATATTGATAATCCATGTTTCCAAATATACAATTCAATGCATACATATATAGCGATACAATAACACTTATTGTCCAAAATATGAAAACATTTCATCACAGCATATAAAAATTTAAAAACATTATTTGAGTATCATTTTCCCCTAATAAAACATAGGAAAAAGGGGCTACGAAGACTGACCTTAAGTTAAGGTAGATACGATATAAGACGAGAATGACAAAACACGAACTAGGAAACTCAACGAACATGTGCCTCTATAAATGATCTAAAAACAGTAATACGAAACTCATTAGATTCTCAATGATATGCTCGAACTCGATGAAAAAAAATACTAAGTCAAATATATACTTGTTACGTCGTAAAATCACGCTTTATTCCCAAAGACACAAATACTCTATTATGTCCAAATTTTAATGCCATTACAAGCAACCGTTTTGCCATGTTAAACTCAACCACTGGCCAAACCCTTTAAATATGTCTTTATTTAGTGTCTGGGTATCTTCTACAATTTTTGCGAAACTTATTAAAGACTTTTACCCGAACTTTTATCCTAGATACCAAAAGCGGCCAATTCTGGACATACAAAAGTATTTCAATGATCAGAGAGTCTAAACCAAAGTTTTATGGTTAGGTCCAATGAGAAACTTTAAACAACATATAGAAGTACTTCCTATATCAGTTTCAAGTATAGATTTATTATGGTTCATGATTTATAGATCAAATACCATAGGAGTTTCAAAACAATTTTTCAGACAGATTTGACACCTTATACCATTTTACAAATTTCACTAACCAAACTATCTTAACTTTTTACAAATCTTACATTTTTGAAAACTAGACTCAAATTAGATGAGTTTAGGCTTAAAAATCATGATCATTGACCCATTTTTCATCAAGATATACCCCAAACAATATGACCTATAAGAAATAAAATTAGGTTGTTTGACTTTTTCTTTGACTAAAACAAGTTCAATCACCACCCAATCATGCAAAAATGACCCAACCAACTCCCGCAATAATTTTATATTAGTATTAGTACCATTTTAATCAAAAAACCTTATTAGGTATTTCATATAAATCTCAACTCATTGCATGTCCAAAAGTATTCCCGATCTAGTTAAAATCTATGATTTTATGCTCGTTTTCATAACTAGTTTGATCATTTGACTCTCTAAACTATCAATCCAAGTCTAATAATCTTTCTAGCATTATTTTTCTCTAGTTTGATGACCCTCCATAATTCTAGTAGTATAATTTACATTTATTAGATTATGACAAAAAGAAAATAACATAAACATGAGTTATTAATGCAAATAGTCGATTATAGTATAACAAGTTTTTAGGACCGCGCTTCTCTGCCATGAATTTTAGCCAGGAAAAGCCTTAAAGATATTTTTAATGTTGTCTCATTCCGACTCACAAAATGGATCATTCGTGATAAAATGGCCTGTGCACAAAGCAAGACACGATATAAAAAAGGAAACGTGTAATCACCAAAGTTTAAACTTTGAAATAACATGTAATAACAATTGGTTAACTATATTCCAAACACTTCTAACCAAAATCTATTACTACGTATTTTGGTCCAATTTACAATTTTTACTTGTGCTACTTGCAATTTTCTAATAGAACTGGCACGGTTGGTTAAATAATTAGATATGCATTCTAAATTCGACAATATGAAACACACACAGAAACCCCTATTGTACTTGAAAGAAATTTGTAGCCAAGTTATTTAAAGGATGTTCAGCACAAAAAGATTTCAGATTGCTTTGTTTGAGATGGTTAGAACTTGGAGAGAACAAAGTTAATGTAGCTTAGATACAATTTTAGCTTAAATATATAGTTAAAATGGTTAGACTTATCATTCAATAAATATTTTAGCTTAAAGGGTAGTATGACTCAGTCTGGTAGCATGCGGTATGCAACTCTGCTTCCTTGAACTCTACCACCTGTTACTTAAAGCAATATAGAATCTACCAAAATAGTCTAGCCTCTGCTGCATTTACTACATTGATCAGAACTGTCAGACCAAGGAGATGTAATATGATTTAACAATCACATTAGAGGACAGATCAAATTGATGAGTAAATTTTTCGAGCCATCTAAGTGTCTATGCTTTATCTGAAAGAGTCAAATAAATATACCTAAGCTTTGAAACAGGTCAATGGGCATTCCAGGCGGGGTTGTTTGGTACTTGCCAACTCTAAAGTGATATGAGTTGCCATCTCGCGTGATATGAGTTGCCATCTCGCTGCATATGGATATGTTACATATATACATTTTCTTCATTTTGTTCTTAAAACATGTTATACACTAATACGCCCATATACATATTGTTCTTTAGCTAAACCCCAAACACCTAGATCATCATAGCTTTGTCAACCTATTATTTTGATCACCTACTTTCTGGATTCATTCTAATCCTTATCTCATAAAATGACTCTTTATCTAAAATCGTTTACCAAGGCATTTTGCATAAAACTTCATGCAACACTTCTTTTTATCAATCACTGCCTTGGCAGAACATTTATTACTAAGCTTTTGACCTTATATGATTCAAACTCATATGATGTTCATCTAATCTTGTGGGTCCAGGAACAATGTTGATACCTAGTGGCTTCAGTTCCAACCTGTGTAATTCAAAAGTCGGTAAATTGCCTCCTAAAGAAGTAAATGGTCAACTGTTCATTCTTGCCTACTGAGGCACATAAGCTGTTCTAGTTAGATGCTAGTATATTTCAAGGATTATTGTCTCAGAAGTTTAACCAATTTACTAATGATTTGATACACTTTGGGTTATGTTTTTGTATATCATGTCAAATAGGGAAATTATATATTAAAAATAATCTTAAATAGAGAACTTATCAACCTAGTTGAACTCGTTTAACAAATTAAAAGTAGTTCAAAGTGTTTTTCTAATGCATACAGTCAATTAACCTGTTTTACTTTTTAAAAGAGGCTGCTTATAGTTTTTGTCTACATGACGCATTAATTTATAAAAAAAGGTTGCTATTAGTTTTTGTAAACATACTTTGAACGCATAAAGAACTTAAAATATATAAAAGAATGTGACCAAAGAGCTAGTGTCTCAACCCAACTGACCTGACCATATTATAAGTTCTCAATCTGGCTCAAACTGTTTTGATCCGTTACGTAACCCACACCCACCTTATTTGCCACCTCTATGAGGCATATCCAGGCCAAATTATCTGTTAGGTCTCCAATAGTCATCCTTTTTATTCTAAAACTATTCATAGCAAACTATTACTTCCAAATACCATAAAGGAAGCAAAAAGAGGTGATTTTGATTCGCATTTAAAATTTTTAATTTTAGTAGAAGTGGCAATTCTTGCTTCTTAATATTAATAGAATACAATTTTTTAAATAAACATTTATATGCTTACACACATAAAACAATTACTGAAATTCAATCTAATAAAAACAAAAATAAGAAACAATAAAAGACGGTCATTTGGAGAAAGGTTATACCTAGTTTTAGAAGGCTTTACAGATTAAATAACTGGCTGATCATGTTCGTCTCTTGATTACAACTTTCTTTATAGGTGTGTGTTTCCTCAGATAGAGAAACTGTGTAATCTTCACTGATGATATAATTGCTTCTTGCAATGCTTGCTTATCAACTCCTGAAAGATGAGGAATGCAAACTTAAGCTAATCCATTGTTATACTTCCTACCCTATCTAAAACAATGCAAAATATATACCTCCCAATCCGAGCGAGCCGTATAGGCTGACCTTGTTCTAGTGCTCCTCTTTGCTTTCCACCAACACCCTCTAGAGTACCTTCACATAACTTCATATTGAGGCTTGCGTCATTGCCAAATCCTATTGATATACTACTTATTCAACTTCCATTTGATGACCCCAAACCTGTCCATTTCATCACACAAACATACCCAATTTAGCGCTCAAACCCACCCGTTTAGCCCTAATTTCAGCAAATAAAAAAACACCATCTCAATCCGTTATTTCCCATGCATCAAACCTTCTCAAGTTTAGCCGCCACTACAGCACCAAACACACCCATTTCAAACAGTTACATACTTACATGTTTATGGTTAAAATTGTTAACGTAAATCTGAACACTTGAGGGTGTTTGAAATTGATTGCTCTAGCTTATACTTGGTATGATTCTTCTTTGGCTTGAAATTCAACAATAAGACATGTTAGGCCACCCCTCAGATGACTAGACTCTTCACGCGTGTGGATGTTAAACTGAAAAATCAACGATGATGACTTTATAAACATGATACCATAAATGATCAAGTAAAATAATATTTATCTCAATGGTTTGGTAATGGAAAAGGATATAACTAAATAAAAACTGATTAAACAGTGTAAAAGTCAGCGAAAACCTACTCTATAATAATGTCTTTGTAATCATAACTAAGATATTTCAGTTTGTAAAAGAACGGACAAAAGGTGTCAGCGGAAAAATAGCACCATAAGGCATCAGTAGCAAGTTGACGTCTATTCGAGACAGGTTTGGAAGGATTGCCGATTATTGTCACTAACGGATGATCCTTTGTCCATCTTTTGGTGTTGACATGAGGTTGTTGGAAGGTGTGCATGTTTGAAGTGTTTACAATCCTTGAAGATGACTCAGCAGAGCTGGTAACTTGAGGAGCAAATGGATTTGTAAAGGTGTCACTATCTAACACTATAACTTCTTCATTATTTGGTTCTTAAACATTTATAGAATTGATTGGAGAGGGTATTGTTTCATTGTTTGGCGAAGTACTTGGAGAGGGAGCATCTTTATCAATAAAAGTAGAAGAAAGAAATGCTCTAGTTGTATTTGGTGGAAGTAGAGTTGCAACAGAAATGGGGGTAGATACAACACTTGGAGGTTTGAAGTAGTCATCGAACATTGGTTGAAACAGTACATCCTAATCATTCTTTGTAGGAGGTTTAGCTGATGTTGAAGCAGCCTGGTTAAGCACGAGTCCTGAACTAATGTGTCCAAAAGTCAACCCTTGAAGTTCGGGTCTTAAACCGTGTTGTTCAGAAGTTATTTGAGTAAGTTCATCAAATTGTACATTCATTGTTTCCATTATTAGTTTGGTCCTTTTGTTGTAGATCCGATATGCCTTTTTGGATGGTGAGTAACCAATGAAGATTCCAATGTCTGCTTTAGGCTGTAATTTCCCAAGATCCTTAAAGTCATTTGTTAGATAACATAAAGCACCAAAAACATGTAGATACTTATGTAGAAAACATATTTTATCTAATCTATATAACAAACATAAGATAAGAACTAGAGAGAGAAAGGATGGAAGGTTATTTCTTGTGAGAGAAATATTATATTATGTGTGAGAAAATGAACCAACCAACACTGTCTCCAAGCTATGTAGAGGGTATTTATACCTACATGTGGCCGGTTGGTCTTTAGTTTCCATGGGCTTTCCATGGGCTTTGGTCTAACTAGCTTACTAATGTTCCAAATATTATCTAGACCTACGAGCTACATATTTTATGAGTGACCGAGTCTTTTTTTTATTTCTAACAATCTCTCCCTAATGGAGGTCACTTCATTTTACAAAATTCTTAAGCATAACATTCTATGAATGTCTTTGGTCTTTGCTCGTGGTCTTGAATCTTTGTCTTTCAACTTGTGATATGCGTAGCGATCTTTAGACTTTAGACTTGAGCTTGTTCCTTTAAGCATGACTTGTGTATGATTTTTGAGCTTCTTGAGATCATCAGCTGAATATAACTCTTATCATCATCTTGTTATATGTTGCCTTCTTGTGTACTTATGACCTTCAAACTGATATGCACATACTTTTCTTGATCTTGAAAGCTTGTATAGTCATCTGTCTTAAAGTTCTTTAACTTTAACACTTCGTCACTTCAAGAAGGACGTGCGGTATTAGAGTAGCAAAAGTCTTTTGAAACATGTACTTAAGCTTTCCTAGTAGCTTTACTTATGTCGGTCGAGTATGAGCATGTGGCTATAAATCTGACTTGTCTTGGACCAGCTACTGCCAGCATCGGGATTACTTGAATGAATGGGTTAGTGATAAACAACATATATGGACGAAAGTGTCTTTGTCACTTCGTCGAATATGGTTGCAATAACCACGGTTTCCCTGTATTATCAATATCAAATACTGACCTGTGATAAGGTAAAATTCTAAAGATCTCCATGACAGGGTTCGCAGCTACACTAAACCGGTCTCTTACCGGAGCATCTCAAAACAGACGAAAATCCTAAACACGTAAATGAGTGAACAAGTAAGAAAAAGTCTCACCGATTGAATCAAAATTGATTGAAAATAAATCGACGTATCACTGCTAAAGTGATTTTTGCACATATCGAAGTTTATGCATTACAAATTCGTCAACCGTTAATTCATAGTCTAGACCGAATCGATATCCAGTGTCACAAGTTGATCCATATAGGATCTCACAAGGCACCTACCACAGAGCTTGTTTGATGTTGGCTCTGGAAGGATTTCCACCATCATTGTGAATACCTAAGTATCACTATGATCTTCTGGTAATATCACAAGGATAATGTGTAGGACTTTTAAGATATTACTTGTTTTCATAGTGTATGAAAAACAAATATATTGGAATAGTGTCCTAGTGAGATTTATTGGTGATCTCTTTATGGCTCTAGACTCAATAGTGCACTTTAGTTTTAGTAATCGAAGGCTGGAGCAAACTGCCACCTTTTCAATACCAACTCACTCGGAGTGAGAAAGTCGATAGAAATGTGTTTAATCTCTATAAGAAATGAAACAAGAGTCTTTTAAGAGACCTTGAGTGGCTAGGGCAGGTTGTGCATCGCATCACTGGGTCCATGATGACTATCTTCAATACCAGACAACAGCTTAGTGTTTCTGATAGCATATGTATTAACCCGGTTTTTGCCTAATTGTAAGGAGGGCTTCTTTTTTTCACCCTTTATTATTATATTTCTTTTTCATTCTTCAACCCCTTTAATGCTTACCAAGACTTCATCACTAACACCTTGTTAGGTTTGTTCCAGTGTTAGCTCTATCTTAGTCTGCATTATCCCCTTTCTCACTTTTACTCCTTTTGTATCATACCTATGGACTTATATTCTATCTAATGGAATGTCCCTGGGTAGATCCCTTCTATTCTGGCTGGATCATGGGACTGATACCTAACCTTAACCACCTTATAACTCTATAAAATTAAGTACATTACATGGTCAGTCTATTGGTATTGCCACAGTTGCCATTAAAACCATTTTGAAATTCAACCAAGGTACTTGTGATATATTATCAAAACATTTGTACCTTAATAGTTTTTATAACTTTTAAAAATGCCCCCTGCATATGTGCATCGATATTCGAAAATGTTTTGCACATACAAGGAAGAAGCTACACTAGAGTCATTAAGATCACATTTACAAGATATATTTTAATCACATTTTCTCCCCTATCAAAAATGTCAAATCTCTTGATATTTTAGATATCAATTGATTCAAATATGTATGAAAAATTATTTGAGGAGAAAAATGTTCTGATTATATATAAATTAAGCCTTATTAAGAACAT
>BQNB010041749.1:0-34023 GCA_026074375.1 Tanacetum coccineum
GGAAAGATATTCACCTCTAGCACCACTAAGGCTGACAGTGAACCCACAAATAGTTTAGATGAAGATATCACTAACCAATATGAATGCGAACAAACTCTTGATGTCAGTGTAGGTACTATTAACTTAAGTGCATGTATATCTTTCAATCCTAAAAAAGAAGGACTCAGAGTTTGGTTGCTGAAAAGACTGATATCTCATAAATCAGGGCTTCAAGGAATTCTGATCTGATGAAAAAGCAATGACTTCTGATCATAACAGTTTAGAACTCGGAATTCACGACCACAGCAATGAATCGTCCAGTTTAAAGCTGGTTCCAAAAGTTGTTCCTCCAGCAAACAAGACAGCTACATCACGACAAGAGTTGGAATTACTATTCAGTCCTATGTAGGGGGGGGGGGGGGGGGGGAAAAGTGGCGAAGAATACTTCAATGCATGAAATCAAAGTGTGTCAAAGTCTTTGCTCCCCTCTCTCTCTCTCTCTCTCAGACACTCTCCCTCAGTCAATCACCAATCTAACCCTCTCCTAAACTCTCTGCTTTTCCTCTCCTTCTCTCTCTCTGATAATTCTATCCCCCCTACACCAACACATACATATACCTACATTGAATGCTCCACCTACATCAGAACTGATAAATCCACCAACAAATGTCAATGCTGAGGAAAACATGTAAATATTTTTGAGAAAAAAAATACAAAAATATAAAATTTCAAAAAGAAAATACAAAATCAAAAAAATCAAAAATTTCCAAAAAGAATCTTCTCGACATGTCCCTTGGAATCGATAACATTTACGTACCTAGAAATGTTGATTAATATTGACACGGGTGTGTAAATGAAGTTCGAGCAAGAGTTTCAAATGCTTTTAAAACATGTCATTTCTTTTTTTCTTTATGACTTGTAATTGCTCTCAGATTGAAACTCGGACCCGAACCACCAAGGAGAGTGTACGTTTCAGTGCACTTATCCTTAGCGTTAGAAGAGAAGTCTTCTAACATGATGTTTTTCAAAATGTTGAACACAATTTTTCAAAAATTTCTCAATGACAATTCATAATCTTTCAAAATTGTGTGTTCAACACTCCATCCCTCATCAAGTTTTACAAGGCAATTCTTTTACATTTGGTGTCATTTTCAAAATGTGTCCATGTTTGAGGGGGAGTTTTTCGAAAAACAAAGTTTTAATGATTTTGGATACATCATAACATGACATTTTATGTATTCATAACGTTATAAAAAATCGCTTAATAACAAATCTGTAATAATAATGACTACTCAATAGATTGTATGTTATAAGATGATTTAGTGGTTGGGCATAATTTTTCAAGAATTCTTCAATGACAATTCATAATCTTTTAAAATTGTGTGCTCATGATGTGTTTTAGTGTAGGGTTGTTTTTTTATATTATTCAAGTTTTAAATCTATATTTTGCCGACTCAACAAAAAACAACACTTTAATGGGCAATGTACCTGATCGGTAGTAGTTTCGTGGTAAGTAGGGTGTCGATCACTAAGAGTGAGGTTAAATCTACCCATTTAATTAATATCTTGGTTATCTAATCTCTGTTAATACTATTCTAATCCTATGTTAAACCTATGTTAGTCTAAATCCTAATTCTAATAGAAAATGGGGGGTTTTCAGCCTGAGAGACTAGCACGGTTTAGTTGGTGACTACAATCAATTCAAAAAACTATTACCCACACAAGCTAATTAACAAAAGATAAAAGAGCGGTTGAACCTTAAATAAGAACACTAGTATTAACCATTAATAATCCGATTATGAACTTGGTTTGTTTTTAATTTAGTGCAATGATTTCTTTTTCTTCTCTCGAAGGTGGCAAATCATTCTTAAGACTTAGGTGATTACATCATCCTAAGACCTAGACACACTTTAATTCTATCCACACTTAAAGCATCTGCAAAATCATCCTATTTTGCCTTATTATAAAATCTATCTTAGGGATAGAAAGCAATGATGATCATGTTAAACCCTAGGCTCAAATAGACTTTACCCACTAAAGCCCATAATGGGGCGCGATCTATTACACAGTAGTCACTTTTCGAACTATCCAATGGAATCAGAACGATATTTGTTAATTATCTTAGGTCACCTGCTAGGCAACAACGATCAATAACCATGGCAAGCAATATCCAATAACTGAGTTAATGTCGCTACGCGAAATTGTCTGCTTCAACACTGCTAGAAGAACACAGACTTAGAAGGACAATATTTATGTAACTATTATTCTAGGTGTATAAATTACTATATGGAGAGCTATCTCGGACTCTAGATCCGCTTGGTCCACTTAGCTAGATCCAGTTGAATGATAGGTCGCATACAAAAGCGCGTAAACAAGTATAAATTGATAAACATAAACAAGCATACAACGATAAATCAAGAAATCAATATAAACAAATACCAAACATTCAGATCTTCATAATAATGGCTAATACCCGAAGGTATTAGCCTTCAAACGTCATAATAAATACAAGAGTAATAATTTAGCCAAGGTAAACTAACCGAGTTAACGAATGATACCAAAAACTGAACGATTACTAAAGTATATGGAATTACACGATGTCTCCTATGGAATTGAATACGTTGCTCGACCTCTTCTGCTCTTTTTCTCTTCTGAAAATTGACTTTTGTGGTTTAGGTATCGAGAATATGATTTAGCACACTTAAAACTCGTTTTTGAGTTTTCTATTTATAATGTCTGGAAGTCGGTTCAATACGGCGTATCTAATGGGTTGGATACGGCGTATTAGGGATTTCTTGGAGTAGGGACCACGTTTGATATCTTCCAGAATATTATATTGATTCCATATCTTGAATATGGCGTATTGAGTCCTCTGGATACGGCGTATTGCTCTTTAATCTTCTGTGGTCTTTGGTGAGTGCAGGCACGGATACGCCGTATCTTCTTGATGGATACGGCGTATTGGTCTTCAGAATAGTAATCTTCAAAATATCTTCATTTAAGCTCCAGAATGCGCGCCTTTTGCTATGTTTCACCAATTACTCCATAATTACTATAATTCTCAAATATAAACGATTAAGTAACAATTCTTTGCAATAACTATACAAAATGGGTTAATATCATAGGATAAACGATGCTATAAAATAGACGTTATTTGATGTCATCAAATATCCCCCCACTTGAATCCTACTTGTCCTCAAGTAGCCTTTAGAAGTTTACAAAAATGTATCCCTAAGGATATTTTCCGTTAAAGCATTTATTCGATCTATTACAAGTACACAACCAAACACCTCACGAAATAAGAAGATGAAAACACTCAAATCACTCAACTAATCTATGTGGTAACATGTAACTAATTCGCTCAATTGCTCAGTCGTGATGAGTATTCTATCATAAGCTTGGCAAGGATACACATCTCCACCACTAAATATGGGTTTTTGTATGGAAATGCGTATGGTTTGATCATTCTACAATCTTTCACCAGAAGTACCACTCCAACAAGGGGCCGCTGAAGCAAACATACCACCCTGAACGCCAGGATAGAACATAGTGTTTTGATCACATCCCCGTTCGATTTTAACCAACGGTTATGACAAAGAATGATATAGGGTATGAACCTTCTAACTTTCTCCAAAAGTCATAAACCAACAAGGTACAAGACAGGCATACATGGCTGGAACGCCGGAATAGACATGCATGTTTATATGGCTCCTCATTCGCGTAAAACCAGAGGTTAATCATTAGGTGATAGGGAAGTAAATTGTTGTTAAATAAAAATCAAGAAACAAATAGATTAAGGCTTAAAGTACAAGTTTCTAGACACTTATTTTCCCGACCGTTATTATGACAAAGACACAACTATTTACAACGTCTTGATCATAGATAAAAAACAACAACCTAAGTTGGCGTTCCCATAACGGTCAACTTCCTAATCATCCCAAAGCTTTACATACTCTGCAAGGTAAGTGGCGATATCTTCCACTTTGTACAATACTCTACATCGTTGATTTTTGTCGACGTATCAACGAATAATCGATCCTTCATATAATTCCTTCTGTAATGCTCTTTCGCAAAACAATTATCTTCAAACTTTCTTTCTCTTTTTTTTTTGCTAACTATAATTCAAATCTTAGTGTAGTTTCACCATCTTCATGATCATAATAATTCTGGATAATTCCTTCGGTAATTTCTTCGTTCTTCGGATTCACCATTAATTGTGAATGTAATAAAATCACATGAGCTTTGACTACTAGTATACATTCCCATTTGCAATGTGCAAATTTCCAACCGCACCAAAGATAGAAAATGACACAAGACACGGGAAATACAAACTTTACACTTTTAACACACAACTATAATTAAACTTAATCTAACAGGGTAGGTTAAGGTGTAAGGGTGTAACGAAACAAATAATTAGTGTAAATTCCTAAAGGATTGGCTCTACGGGTTGTTCTAGTGGATCATCACTCTAAAGATGAGAGTGGAAGGGTTTAAACTGGAGGTTAACTAACCGGTGTAGTTAGTTAATAAACAACATGTATAGGCGATTTGGGTGTAATCCTAAGATTTACCAATTTAAACAAGTTACTCTAATTAAATCCATAATACTCATTATTGTGGTCTCGAATAGATATACCAAGCCAAGTTCTAAAGTCTACAACATCACCGGCACACTCATATTTTGTGGAATTTGGGTAAACATTTGGAAACGGAAAGGTTAAATCCTCACAATATCTATCAAGGGTTATTGTGTGCGGGTTATGTAACATGTAATTTCACAAAAGTATGCTTGAAAAAAAATTAAATTTGACCGTAATTTAAGCATTTTAGATAATTTAAGCATTTTATTGTGAAAATTTAGGACAAGTAAACATTCTAATTCCATCCCCCACTTGAATTATACAACGTCCTCGTTGTATATGTAAAACATTAAATACGGGAATTTAAAAAGAATTAGAATGAGAAACTCCCTTGATTTTTGCTCGGTAGATTCTCCAATTTGCGTTTATGAGCAAGATCGTGTGTTGAACAGCCGTCTTGAGGTTTCAAGACTCCAACACTTCAAGATTTCCAGATTTGTAAATTCTCCACCAATATTCGTCGATATTTCCTTTACGAGGTCCTGTGTAAAATATAGGAAAAACAAGTGCATTCCTATATTGGTATCTATGGTTAATTTAAACTAAACTAAATAAACTAAATACGGGTCAGACTGTGGATACGATACGACGTATCAAGTAGATGAATACGACGTATTCACAGAACTAACAATAAAGTTTTTAAAGTGCATGAAAAATAAAGACTGATAACGTCCAGACATTCAATACGCCGTATGGTATGGGCGGATACGTCGTATTGAAGTCTGGGAAGACAGACTCGATAACAAAATTAAATAACATTCCGGGTTGTCTCCCGGGAAGCACTTTTGTTTACAGCGAAGTCTTTAAGTTAGACTTTTCTTCAGCTTCTCATTTTACTCCAACTCATGCATGCTAATGTGTCCGCGTGTGAGCCATTCTTCCATTGTCAGAACTCGGATAAAGTCGGGTCCTCGATTCAAAACTTCTTTGTAGAACCCTTTAAGCTTTTGGCATGCATGTGAGATTCCGTTTATCTTATCTTTCAGACTTACCTTCAGTAACGGTGGTATCTTGTTGCATTGTTCATTAGTGTGGTGTTTAAACTTTGGATGTGATCGCACCATTTGGTAAGTTACTTCATTATCACCATTGTAAAGGGTAATAATCCCTTCAAACCGTTTTGTTTTAATCCTAACTTCTCTTAAGAGTGGTTCGCTAAAAATAACATCGCCCATTCCTTCATTACGATAAGCATCCATATTTTCTAAAACTGCAAAATCTGTCATCACATAAAAAGTTTCAACAAAGATAGGCACATTCATTAAGGCTCCTACAACATTATTCCCTTTGTACACCATCTTATTTTTCATTATTGAATTGTGAAATTTCTTGACATCATGTTGACATACAATAACGGGAAGAAGTTGGTGTGAGTAAATTCAAACCCTATCATGCATGAAAACTTTAAGTTGTGAGCGCAATCTATATGGATTTTCTTATCGTCATCACAATAACTAGGGTAATCATCAATTCCTGTATCAAGATCTTCATTCCTAGTTCTAAATTCCTTAATTACCTCACCTTCTTTAATGGTGGGCATCAAATCATCTCCTTGATTTCTCCTAAGCTCAAATGGTTCGTTTAGATCATTTAATTCAATGTAATCTTCCAAGAAAGGGTGTAATGATCTATTAATCACCAAAGAGTCTCCCATAAGCCTAGCTTCTAAATCAAGCTCCACTCGTTCTCTCAAACTTAGCATATAGACCCTCTTAATTATACTACTAGCAGGTTTAACACTTTTGAAAATAATCTTTTCTTCCCCAACTCTTAAAGTAATTTTTCTTTTGTAAACATCAATCTTAGCACGGGCGGTAGACAAAAATGGTCTTCCGAGGATCAATGGCACTTTGATATCCTCGGGCATATCTAGAATTATAAAGTCTACAGGGAAAGTAAATTTACCAATTCCTACTAGTACATTTTCAGCTATTCTTTTGGATATTTTACTGTCCTATCTGCTAATTCCACTGTCAACCTAGTGTGAACTAATTCGCCTAATCCTAAGTTAAGGTAGGTCGAGAGAGGCATAACACTAACGCTAGCTCCTAAGTCAACAAGGGCGTTGTCAAAATAGAAATTATTAATAAAGCAAGGTAAAGTGAAACCTCTAGGGTCTTTCTCCTTTTGGGGTATGTCGTTGTTGATATGTGAAGCTCTACAGGCTTTCATGAATTTTGGTCCATAGTTCCCCTCTTCTTCACAGTAATGATTATCCAAATGACTTGGAAAAGGAACCGTCATTTTTCTTGCCTTGTATAATGGTGTACTATTCTATTTAGTGGATACTGCATATTGGTTAGATCCAATATGGCGTATCGAGTTTGAATCAACTTTAATGGAGGTTGAAATCGACTTGACTTGGTCTCTCGGGATTGAAATTCTCGCGGGTTTGCTTTCAGTAGAGCTAGGTAGCATCCAAATTCTCTTCCTGTAGTACCTTACTCATTTGCCCGATTTGGATTTCTAAAGTTTTAATAGATGCTCCTTGTTACAATGGCAGCATCCATTGAAGCTTGGATTTCTTTAATCAAATTGTAGTTTTCTTTGTGTCTCTTTGCTGATTCACTCATGAATTTGATCAGGGTATCTTCTATAGATTGCCTTCGTTCTTGGTACGAAGGATTCACATTGTTCCTTTGATAAAATCCCAGAGCTGCTGCTCTATATCCCCCTCTTTGAAAAGGTCCACCGAATTTCGTGTAGTAAGCTTCTTCAAGGGTTTTCCCTTCTTCTTTTAGTGGGCAATCTTTGGTGTAATGGGGTCCTTTGCATTGTTCGCATCCAACTTGATCAGCAAGACCTTTTTTCATCACTTTATTATCGCTCTTCATAAATTATTTCAGTTTGGCTTGTATAGCTCTAATCCATATAGAAGTTTTCAGTAATTCTTGAACCTAGATGTTCCATTATGCCATTTCAAAGAGTATTTCACCATTTTCTGGATTAGGCTATTTTGCATCACAGCAGGCTTTGATGGTATTAACACCTTGAGGTCAAAATTTAATTCGAGTGAGGAATTCCCAATCAATTATAGAATAAGATTACCTCCTGTATCTCCGTTAAATAGTGTTGAGGACACTTCATCAAGAGTTCTTTAAATCGCTCCCATGCTTGGTAAAGGTTTTCATCTGGTTCTTGCTGAAAGTTTTTTATTTCCTCTCTTCTTTGCAGTTCGAGCTGGTGGGCAATATTTGTTTAGAAATTTTGTTTTAAGACCATCCCAAGTTGTAATTGAACCAATTAATGCTCTAAGCATCACTTGGTCTATAGTGATATTTGGAATGTGTAATAGATCGACGATCTCAAGAAATTTCTCAATGTGTTCGTTTGCATCTTCATGATCTGAACCGCTGAAGGTGTTAGTTTGTAGTTCCTTGAGAAATTGGCCATTTAGATCAAAGTTATCCATGTCTTCAATCTTGGGCCTAGCAACCCCCGATCCATAGTCAGCTCAGGTCTTGCTCATGTATTGCTCCATAGTTCCCGCCATTGTTTCCGCAACTTCTTCCTCCGAGTATTCTTGGTCAGAAAATAGTTTGAAATCAGCGATCCTTTAAACACTCGTCAAGACTTGTGGCCTTGAATTCCTCCTAATGACAAAATTCTCGTTCAGGTTCTTTCTAAGGTGTGAATAGTTTGTTTGTTGAACTCCTTGTCATGCACTACCTGAAACAAGGGATAAACAATAAGTAGGAAAGGCTCTTTTAGGATAGAAATTTTTTTAGCACGGAAATCAAATATAAAAATTAAAATTCTGATTATGTTACAGTTGATCGATACGTCGTATCCAATGGAAGTGGATATGCCGTATTGATCGATTGAATGAATATGCTATATTGGACAGAAAGTTGGATACGCCGTATCCGATGGAAGTGAATACGCCGTATCGAGTTATCGACCAGAATAGTGTATTAGCAAAACAATTAAATTAAACACACAAATATACAAGCAAACAATTAAACTAACAAATATATAAAAATATACAGAATATACACTAATCTAATTAACTCTACTCCTAAGGGTTAGATCTAATCTAAAAACCAAAACATAAAATAAAAATCAAGATTAATTTTCACTCCCCGGCAACGGCGCCAAAAAACATGATGTGTCGTTGTGTGGTGTTTATTTATGATAGTTCAAGTTTTAAATTTATATTTTGCCGACTTAACCAAAAACAACACTTTAACGGGCAGTGTACCCGGTCGGTGGTAGATTCGTGGTAAGTAGGGTGTCGAACACTTGAAGAGAGGGGAAATCTCTCAATTTATTTATATATTTGGTTATCTACTGTAAGTTAATTCTAATCTAAGTCAAACCTATGCTAATCCTATGTTAGTTTTAATCTTAATTCTAACAGGGTAAAAGGGGGGTTTTAGCCTAAAAGACTGGCACAGGTTTGTTTGGTGACTACAATCAAATCAAACACTTTAACCCACGCAAGAAAATTAACAGGAGATAAAACAGAGGGTCGAGCCTATGACAGAAAACTGATTAAGCCAGCAGTTAAGCCGATTAAAGATTGTATTTTTTTATCATGCAATGATTACTTATCTCGAAGAGGCATATCATTCTTAGACTTCGGCAGGACTTCATCCTAAGACCTAGACATATTAATTCTGTCACAATTAAAGCATATGCATAAAACATCCTTATTACCTTATTATAATCTATCTTAGGGATTAAACCAATGGTGGTCTTGGTAAACCCTAGATCCTAGAGACTTTACCCACGTTACTGCTTAATGCAATTATACCTTATAGTCTACTAGTCCATACTAATACCAATGTATAAGAACAGTACTTGTTGAATTATCTAGATTCACCTACTAGTCAACATGTTCAATAAACCAAAGGCAATTTCTATTAACTAGTTAAGCCAGAAGCGTATCCTTAGCACGATTTTAAAAGGACAATATTTGTGATCCTATGATTCTAGATGTATAAATTACTATATGGAGGGCTATTCTAGCACCCAGATACTTGGTTCATATCACAAGATCCAGTAATGGATAGTCACTCCAAAAGCACGTAAACAAGTATAAATTGATAAACATAAACAAGCATACAACGATAAATTAAACAATCGAGATATAAACAAAACCAAAAATTCAGATCTTCATAATAATGGCTAGAGTTTACAACCGATGAACAAAGAAAATCATGGAGACAATGAATGTGACATTTGATGAGCTTTCAGCTATGGCTTTTGAACAACGCAGTTCAAAACCCAAGCTTTAAGGCATGACTTCTTGACAAATCAGTTAAGGACTCGATCTTACTTATGCTCTATCAATAATAACAACTCAAAAACCAACTAAACGTAAATTAGATTTACTATTTAAACTATGTATGATGATTATATTGGTGGTCAACCATCCGCTGCTATAAGAACTGCTCTGGCTGCTTAAGCACCTCAAGTTCTTCAGACTCTAACGACATCTACAATAATAGAAGACACCACACCAACACCAACAAATTCATCCTCTCAAGCTACAAATATTCCAAACACGTTACAAGATGTTGATGAGCTCAAAACACAACAACAACATATTCAGCAACAAGATAATCAAGCTCCACTCCAACCCGAAATAGTTGCTGATAATGTTTTGAATGCTATGCTCGAGGGAAATACATTTGTAAATCCATTCGCTCCACCATCTACAAGTGCTGTTGAATCATCATCTTCACAATATGGGGATCCATTGAACATGCATACGTTTTATTAACCTTACCCTCATGAATATTTATGGACTAAGGATCACCCTCTAGAACAAGTGATAAGAGAACCTTCAAAACAGTTTTAACAAGGAATCAACTTCAAACAGATGGTGACATGTGCATGTATGCATTAACTGTGAGCACTATAGAACCCATACATTAAGTCTTATGACTGACCCTGCATGGATTGAATCAATGCAAGAAGAGCTTCTCCAGTTCAAAAGACTTAATGTATGGGTGTTAGTTCTTGCTTCAAATAACATAAAACCCCTTACTTTGAAATGGTTATTCAAATACAAGCTTGATGAAGAGAACATGGTCATCCAAAACAAGACTCGTCTAGTTGTAAGAGGGTACAGCCAAGAGGAAGGAATTAGTTTTGAAGAATCCTTTGCTCCGGTTACTAGAATGGAAGCTATCAGGATATTTTTGGCATATGCTGCACATAAATTTTTCATCGTGTTTCAAATGGACGTAAAAACTTCTTTCTTGCATGGTACGTTAAAAAAAGACGTGTACGTTTGTCAACCTGAAGGTTTCATCGATGCTGATCATCCAAGCCATGTCTACAAGTTAAAGAAGGCACTATATAGGTTAAAGTAAGCACCAAAGGCATGGTACGACAAATTGTCAAAGTTTCTCCTACAAAATCAATTCTTCAAAGGCACTATTGATCTAACACTGTTTATAAGACGCTTCGACGATGACATCTTAGTGGTTTAGGTCTATGTAGATGATATTATCTTTGGTTCTATAAACCCTAGGTATACCCAACGATTTGCTGAACTTATGAAAAGCTATTTTGAAATGTCAATGATAGGGGAAATGACGTTTTTACTTGGTTTACAAGTTAACCAATCCCCCCATGGCATCTTTATAAACCAGTCCAACTACATGTTAGAAATCCTTAAAAAATATGGAATAGGAACTTGTGATCCCGTTGGAACTCCAATGGAGATCAAAGACAAGCTTGACCTTGACAAGAATGAGACTCTAGTCGATGCAACAAAATATCGTAGCATGATTGTTGCCTTAATGTATCTTACGTCAAGTAGACCGGACATTGTACATGCTACTTGTTTATGTGCTCGGTACCAGGCTAAGCCAACCGAGAAGCACCTCAAAGAGGTAAAAAGGATCTTTCGTTACCTCTGGGGAACCGTTAATATGGGTCTCTAGTATACGAAGGATTTTGGTTTTAAACTAACCAGATTTTCAGATGCTGATTATGTGGGATGTAAAGATACCTTCAAGAGTACTTCCGGTGGAACTTAACTCTTAGGAGAAAAGCTGGTGGGCTGGTCCTCGAAAAAACAAGACTGTACGACACTGTCAACCGTAAAAGCAAAATATGTATCTCTATCTGCTTGCTGTGCCTAAGTCATTTGGATGCATACACAATTAATGGATTATGGCTTTCACTTCTACAAGATTCCTATCTATTGTGATTCGAAATCAGCCATAGCCATATCCTGCAACCCGGTCCAATATTCAAGAACAAAACACATCGCTGTCCGCTACCATTTCCTAAAGGGTATGATTGGACTGTATTTTGTCAAGACTGATTACCAATTGGCCGACCTTTTTACCAAAGCCCTTCCAGTGGATAGGTTTAACTATTTGGTTTCTGGCCTTGGTATGCGCAATTTGTCTCCATAGGAGTTTGAACATCTTGCAAAATCATAGAAATTTCTTTGTATATATTTTATCAGAAAAGCAAAATATAAAAATATAAAATCTACGAAAGCAAAATACAAAATCAAAAAATTTCAAAAATACCTAAAATAATCTTCTCCGACATGTGTCTCGTAAATCGATAACATTTACACACCTAGAAATGTTAATTAATATTGATACAGGTGTATAAATGAAGTTCGAGCGAGAGTTTCAAAAAGTTTCAAAACATGTCTCTTCAAAATTTTTCTATCTCTACGACTTCTAAGTAAATGTCAGCTTAGGACTCAGACTCCAAAGAAAGGAAAATGTTCATTTATGTATATTTATCCTAAACAACGGGAAGTTTAAATCTTCTCGATATTGAGCAATATCATACAAACATTCCAAGTTTGTGAATGCTCAAGAGAAGCACCAAGGAAATGATAATTAATAAGCTAAATCTAAAATCATTTTCATGTTGAGCATAATTTTTCAAGATATTTTCATCAAAAAGAAATTTTAAAATCTTTCAAAATTGTATACTCAAAAACTCCCACTCCAAAGTTTCACTTTAATCTATTATTGAGGGGAGTATAAATTTTTGATAATTAGTTCATTCAGCATGCTTTCCTGTTCTCCCATTGTTTGGTTAGTCTAAAAGTGGATCAACATACATTAACTTGTATTTTAATTCACTTGATAAGTTAAAAATTGTCACCACATATGCAATTTTTAAGGGGGGAATAGTAATTAAAATGTGATCAATACAGCTTAATAATGGATAAGATCTCTTGATTATAAGTGCGTTCCCGACCTCACATGTGCAAAACTCTTTCATAATATGATGCATATGTGTAGGGGGAGCTTTTTGGTGATATAGAAAACTCTCAATGTGTAATAAATGATTTCTTGAACATGTTGATTGCTTTTTTCAATGGTTTTATGGCTACTATGGATATACCAAAGACCGACCAACTATTGTTTCTTACAGTGTTATAAGGCGGTTAAGGTTAGGAATTTTGTTCCATGATCCAGCCAGGACCAGAGGGATCTACCCAGGGATACTCCATTAGATAGAATAGAAGTCATTAAGTATGATTGAAAAAAGGAATAAAGTCAGATTAGGAAGAATGTTATCCAAGGCATGAGCTATTACTTGAATAAACCCAACATGGTGATAATGAGGACGTGTTGGAATAACATTGAAGGGATTGAAGAATGAAAAAGAAAGGTATGGATAAAGGGTAAAAAGAAAGAATCCCTCCACACAACCTTAGGTAGAAACCGGGTCAATGCATAATCTATCGGTAATTACAAAGATGATTCTGGTATTGAAGACAAGTCATCATGGACCCACTGATGCAATGCACAACCCATCCCAGCTACTCAGGCTTCTCTCAAAAGAAGTTTGTTTCATTTCTCATGGAGATCAACATGCTTCTATCGGCTTTCTCATTTCGAGATCACCAAATAATAAAAGAGCACTTATAGAGTCTAGCGCCAACGAGATCTATTAATAATCTCACTAGGATACAAATTCCTATATATACAAATATCGTACATCATTATATAACATTTGGTATCAAAGACTCCTACGCATTATCCCTGTGATAATTGCCAGAACATTCAGAGTGATACTCTTTAGTATTCACAGTGATGAATAGAAATTCTTCTAGAGTCAACATCAAACAGCTCTGCGGTAGGTGACTTATGAAATTATACATAAATCAAGCTTGTGCCAACTGGATATCGATAATGGTCCAGTAAATGAATTGACGACTTAATCAGAAAGATAGTAACTATCTGATTCACTCTTACCGTGTTGTCTGCTTTGAGACATTTTGATAATGAGAACAAGCAAGTACGGTGAATTTGATGCAATCGTGTTAGAGGATCTAACACCTTGAACTAGAAACCCTGTCAAGGAGGTTCTTCTAAATTAAACCTACTAGATCACAGTTACAATATTTATACTTTAAAATGGTCCTCACAGAACCAGAGGTTAATGTAACCGAACTTAAGATGAATGACAAAGCCATATTCGTTAATATCTGTTGTTTATCACTAACATCAATTTTCAGGTATAAGTGACTGCGTTACAATCTCATTCTAGCTGGGTCAAGATTCAAGACCTCATGCTCAATCGACAAAGATAAATACATGATGAAAGCTTAAGTACATATGTCAAAGTCTTTCGCTGTCTCTGATGTACAAGCACTTCCTCAAAAGAACATTATCGACAAGATTGCCGGACAATAACAAAGATATATATTACAAGTGGATTAAGTACTACTCCTTCCATTATGTGGTACAAATAATCATGTTAAAGAAAATGTTGAGGGAGATTGTTAGCAAGCTTTTAAGACCTTGAGCCTGAGGGTAGAGACACAAGAATGCAAGGTGGCATAAGATTCAAGGATAAAGATTTTAAGATCTCAAGAGTCAAGATAAAGTCAAGGCTAAAGATCAAGATATAAAGATTAAGTTAAGAGATATCAAATCAAAGATTAAGATCCAAGATCACAAGCATGCGAAATGAACGCCATAAGAATTCCCAAGAACACAAGGCTCCAAGATTCAAGATGTCACAAGACGTGAAGCCATAAGAGTTATGACCACCCCTTAGGGGGAGATTGTTAGCCGTGTTTTTATGTAAAGTGATGGTCATTATATATTCCCGAGCCTTGTATAGGAAAACGTAGTTTACAGGAATTCATTTAAGCTAATTGGGCCTAGGTGTCGGGCTAAAGCCCATTAGTTCGGTCCATTAAAGGCCCAAACAACCCAAAAAGGAGTCCATACTCTTTGTAGTATAAATACAACCCTCCTAGCATGTTAGATGGGTGTTGCTTCTCATTTTCTCAGAGTGAAAACATCCAATTTTTTTCTTTTATTTCTCTCTCTAAAACCTCTTTCTCTCTTTATGAATTTGCTTATTTTCGTGTCTTGTGGTGATGAAATGATAGCCTAACACCATGGTTACACCATAAAGATGACTCACATACGTAATCCTTCTTCAAATGATAGGTTACAGTGTAAAGTTGATGGAGATGTTACGCCATAATAACTGATGAGTTATTTCTTCGTTACTCTTGATTACTGTGTAACTCCTGTGGGGAGGTTACGTCATAAAAGCCTTGAATGTCATCACTGCTTGAATTCCATGTCTAAATCCCGCGTCTTTTGCTCAAATGCTTGCTTTGCTCCCGAAAACTAAGTATAGGCAATTAAGTAGTGTTTTCATATATTTATAACATATTTACAAGCATTTTCATAGGGAATTTATTACCAAAAAGTATTAGCTATTTCATGTTATCAAATATCCCCCCACTTGACTTCTACTTACCCTCAAGTAGAACCGTTTAGAATAACTTATAAAAAGATTTCCCTAATTTAACTTAGAGAAATGAATTGATAATTTACTTATACTAGAAACATCAAAGCCGAACACCTCATGAAAATAGGGATCAAAAATCACTCAACTCTCAATCTAGTCTAAGTGTTTCAATTTTTGGGGTGATCACTCAATTGCACTGTCATAGCATGTATTCTAACATAGGCTTGAAAAGTACACAAAACTCCACCAGCTAGAATTAGGGTCTAACCAGTCTTAAAGGCAACAAGGGTGAGACACAAGTTTAAACAGGGTAAATATTCCTGCAATCTTTACCAAATGTGTTACACCAACGAGGGTGACAAAATTACATATACACATCCATAACGATGGAATAGATATACATGATTGCATTCAAATCACTCATTCGAGAAAAACCAAGGGTTAGGATGCAGAATGATATAAGGTAAGATAGGACATGGGATACACATTAATTGGTGTTAAATAAAATACACAAAACAAATAGTCTTTAATAGTCTAAGGTTTTCATAACCAACTACCATCCATCCATAAGCCTGAGTATTCAAGTCCAAAAATCTAATCCATAATAATGGCCTACTAGCTCCATTCATCATAATCATATTGGTGGCTTATAGTTGCACCACCTTTATATCTTTTTAGCACATAAATGGCTTATAGTAGCGCCATTTTTTACATCATTTTTATAATTTGTTAGTTTTATAACATGTAACCAACATGAACTCACATATATGCATATGCTACATGGGTTTATATCTTTAATTATTGCCCCTTCAACATATGATACATGATCGTTTAAGCTCAGTTTGTTTAGAACTTGTATCTAGGAAAAATAACAATGAATATGAAAGAATGCATAGCGGAAATAGCATAATGAACAAAGTTATTTCAACAAGGTTTTTCATTCATATTATTTACTATTCGCCCCAATTCTAGATGATAAATTTTAGAACGGTTACTCTAGCTAGTAACAGGATCAATGAAACATTGATCTTGAGGCTACAACACTCATTCTAGGAGTTTACAATGAACCACACACCTAGAATACACACACCTTTATTCGACTACATTTTTTGTGCATACTTAAAACATACGACCTAATGTCTCTTTATATAGTATAGATCATCTAGGTTTACAAAGGATAAGAACAAATATAATTAGGAAACAAATAATATCTTCCTAACTTTTATCTTTATCTTCTAAATCTTTTATCTGAATAAGGAGATCTTCTAGAATCTTCAAAATCTTCCATCTTTTGAACAATTCCAGCTTTGCATTTAAGTCCTTTTGTTTCATTCTTTTATTCACTTTGTCTCATCAAATCAAGAATCCCAACAATCTTCCCCTATTTGATGATGACAAAACAAATAAAGTCGTGTACGAACTTCATCATAAAGCCAAAGCTTCCCCTGAAGTTAAGATGTGATCATCTCCCTGAATGAAACAAAAACTTCCCCTTAAGTAGCTTTCCTTTGTAACATGCCACACCAAGGATCTATAAGTTGTAACCTGTTAATATTTCTTCCCTTTTTTGTCATAATCCAATAGGGGACATATGAATATAAGCAACTTTGATCTTGACCACCACAAACCAATATCACACTTCTAATCCAAGCCTTCTATCTCCTCAAATTACCCACCATTAAGCACCATAAGAAAAATGAACTTGAGTAGTAGACACTCACACTAGCAGTAGTAATAATGACTAGCAGTAGTAAAAACCTTCACCTCATGTGGTGCATGTAAATGGTTAAACATTTTAACAATAAGCTTCTCCTGAAACCCATATGTTAACCATTTCTTGAATCTTCAATTCTGTAGGCTTTATGTAATGATTACAGATGAAGAAAACTAAGTATAACAAACTTGATGTAGAAGTAGAACAACCCAAACTTGTATCTTATATCTTGTACTATCCACGTGACTTCAAACTTATAAATAAATCTGTGAAATATAAGTAGATCGCAACCTCTTAACAATTATCCTCATCTTCTATGAGACACCAGACCAAAGTGATAGCAAATGTGCGCATTGAGCACCATAAGTTAGATCACACACCTTTGCTAGATTCGTCAAGTCTTTGTCACATCGTTTCTAAGCATGAACAAGTTATCTCCAAATGTTGTAAGCCATTTGAGATATGATAAGAACACAAACCTGTGAAACTCCACTTCAACTTCAAATAAGTGATAAATAATCCTCTTCGTAACCAATTAAATAATTAATCCCAAAACTAGCCTTTTAAATGTTTAAGAACATTTAAAACTAAAATCAATCTGTTAGCTTCCCCTTAAACGAAGCATCCTGTTCTATTCGAGATCCACAGTGTGTGTGTCATCCGATATCAAATAAAACTAACAGTACAAACTCTATATGCCAGCAATACAAAGTATTCACGCAGCAGTACTAACAAAAACTTCTAGCAGTACTAATGTAACAAGAACAGTACTAAGTACTCATAAGCAGTACTAAGTATTAAGCTGGCAGTATTAACTCTTGTTGCCAACAATATTAATATAATATGAGCAGTACTAATTATTCTCGTCAAATAGTATTAACTCTACCAGTACTAATGTCTTCTACCAGTACTAAATCATCTTGGCAGTATAATCATAATGCTATCAGTGTTAAATCAAGAGGCTAGCAGTAGTATCCTTTTAACCCGAGTAGTAAAAACCAACTGCCTTTTAACGCTAGCAGTATTAACGCACTCCATTTACCCTGGCAATATTAATGTTTAAACTGGCAGTACTAACTGTAAACTTTCAATACAAGAGCAGTAGTAACTAATGATAATAGTATTAACTCTGGTTACTACTGTTCTTTTCCCAAAACTTATACTTGAACCAACAGTTTTATCAAGAACCACTAGTATTAACCAATTAAGGGAACAAACAAAAACCCTTAAATTTAGAATCATAACAGATTCCATTCATAAATCATACCTGCTGTTTCTTGATGTCTTCAATACCCAGATGTGAATCATTGCGTGCGTCTTCAAATCCACCTTGTTAGTATCGTGATAGCATAGTATCGTAACAGCAGCATAAACATAAACCAAGCAGTACTAATTTATCTTTTGAGCCCAATACTAGCAGTACTAAATAAAACAATAAGTAAATTGTTGTTGTGTGTTTCTAAACTATCACTAATCCTTCCTTGTAGGTACGAACCAACCACAAAAATATTAGGATTTCTAGCCGTGATAATCATAACCTTCGTCCTTCAAGAATCAACGAACTTCCATCATGAAAACTTTTTGTTTTTATTGAATTAGGGTTTGTAAAAACCCTAATCTTCATCAAACCTGCTAATCACCAAAAACAAAAAACTTCTACCTTCTTTACTTCATTAACACGACACAAAATCACCTTGTTGATCCTAGATATCGAGCCATGAGGCTTTGATACCACTTGTTGATCCCAATCCTTGATCGATTCCTTAGCTTGTCTAAGGTTAAATTACCTTGGATAAATCTAAAATAACTTATTGTAGAAACTTTGTATGTATACTAAAGTGTATACGGAATCTACACCTTAATATCTAGAAGTATAGTGAATAGAACAGTAATTGTGAATGAACAAAGATATGACTAAACGCTCCAATATTATTTGATCAATAATACGAGTACTCTTTACTAGTACTAGGGTTTACAACCTTGAAGCTTTTCTAAATCAGTCTGGTCAAAAATCAGTTTGTGATTGTTATTGCCAAGAAACTATCGATTTGTGATTGTTATTGCCAATAACACAAAAATCAGCCTAGGCGACCTTGTAATAGCCGATTAATCGCTACTTGGCCATACACCTTGGAAAATAAGGCAAATCGGGTGAAAAAGCAGTCTGGTCAAAAATCGATTAAAAATCAGTCAAATCAGTCAAAAATTGGTTAAATCAGCCTAATTGGTCAACGAAAGTCAAACATTTTTTTTACAATGTGACTTTGAATTGTTAACTATTAACTTTTATTATCTATTTCTATGTTTTGAACAATGTAACTTTAAACTCATTTAATTTTAGTGTATTTAAAGTGTTGTATCCATCTCATACATGTAACTTTGAAATTTATATATATAATTTGCAAAACCGATTAATCACCGATTAATCGCGCCTAGACCGATTACAGGCTACAGGGTGGTCGACCGCCCGGCTAGCGACTCGCGATTTTTGCAACATTGGTTATTGGTGTGAGGGGATATCTCTTTTCAACTAACATAAAGATGTGCATATTTCCAAACCTTACAAAGTGCACTCTACATGAATCATACAACTTCCAAATAGTCACTTTGTATCCTTGTAGATTTCTCCATACATCACTCTTTATGTCTGGTTCAAACATGACTTTTAAATCACCCCACAACACTCTTTCATGTTCATCTTCAGGCCTTGTATCACCATGCTTTGTTTTGACCAATTTCCAAAGAGTCTCCAAGTCTTCTCTGTCAATACCCTAAAGCATCCTAATCATAGAAGAATATCTCTTGGAACTTCCATCAGCTCTTATCAATTAATAATGTCCTATTATTCCTTCTTTAATAATCTTATATTTAACAATCACTGGTGGTTTGGTAGCAAGTGGAATAGCATCAACTGCTATATCATCATCTTTGACTATCACCAGATGTATTTTCAGCTCAGCTTCATTATCTTCTTTAACTTATTCATTCTCGTCAGTCTTTTGCTTCTTAGACTCATCAGATTCCAGTTTATCTCTTGCTCTCTTTGCACTACTAACTTGTGCAATTTCTGTCTTCTTAGAACTACTTTCATCCTTCTTTCCACTAATTTCTTGAACTTCTGAATTCATAGACACAAAAGAATTTACTCTCTTCATCTCCTTGTCAAACAGCTTTTGGATTTCATCATAGTTTCTCCCCTTTAGCTGATTGTGTTTATATCCACCCATATGCTTAAGATAGACGGACATTTGATTTCTCTTTTGTGCCTTGGTAGGAGGTTTATTTGTCTTTTCTTGTGCTCTTAATTAAGCAAAATGTTTTCTCCTCCTCTCCATGAATTCCATAAAAAAATTTGCCTTCTCCTCATCTATCAACTCCTCTTGCTCTCTTATTTGGAGTCTCTCAGCTAGCAATCTATCAGCCTCCATCATAGCTTGTGTATTTTCCCATGATTCAATCAAAGCTATGTTTGCTTCTTCTTCCTTTTTCCTTGCCATATTCTTTTCTTCTATAAGTTCAGCTTGCAGATGAGCTTCAAGATTTCTTGCCATTTCTTCATCAAGAGCAACATGATCTTTCCTTTTTAAAGGTACTTCAGGCTCAATCAATATTATTTTACCTTTGTCCTTAGTCTTTAAAGATTGTGATGCTTGTGGAGATGATGTTGTTGTTCTGAATTCACTTGGCTCTTGAACTGCAACCCCTCCAACCTTGGGTCTTGTAGTTGTAGTTGTAGCAGCAGTAGTAATAGCTTTAGGTTTAGCTGCTTTGATTTCAATAAGAGTTTGAGCCAAAGTTAGTTCATCAATCACTGTTGTTGGAGCACTGGGAGTAGTAATTTCATCAATCTTGGCAGTAGTAACTCCTTCATCAACAGTAGTAACTGGGATTGTAGGGGCAGCACTATCTTTAATACCAGTACTAACCTCTCTTTCATTAATTTTTGCACTTTTCTCTTGTTTCTCACCAACTGCAATATCCATAATAACCTCATCATCATGAAGATCCTCTATATCAAACATTTCTGCATCATCTAACCTCTCTTGGGTTTCATCAACAAATTTATCCTCCCCTATTTGGATGCATCTTCCTGAGCACCTAAACTCTTCATATCCTCAGAGTGTCCTATGAATAGATAAAGTTTTAGATCTGAGATTCCTTCCAGGCCTGACCAAAAATAAGCTTTAAACAGCAGTTTAGCCAGAAAATAAGCCACAAAAAAATCAACTAAGGACGAAATAAGCTTGAAATAAACAGAAATACGCTCTGATATGATATGACCAGATAAGCTTTGTTGATAAGTGTTGGAAAATAAAGTGACCCAAAAAAACTTATCAATAAAGCTCGAAATAAGCTCAGATCAGCAGAAACCATCAAAACCTATTGATATGCAATAAAAACATGGACTTTTTATCAAAAACACAAAACAAAAATTCCCATCTTTGGCTTTTTAAGCCAAATAAGCCACGAAAATAGCCAAAAATAAGCTTAAAATAGGCTGTGATAAGCACGAAACAACACACACGAAAACTGACAGTCGTGGCTTTTTATGACGACATAAGCCACGAAAATAAGCTTTAATAAGCTGTAAATAGGCTTTAAGCTCGAGACGACAAACACAAATACAAAACACCCACGGTTAGCTCATGATACCACATGTAGCGTGATTCAAAACACCTATTCGGGGGTCTTGGTTGTTCAAAGAAACAAAGATGAAACATGGTGTTTTCTAGTGTGAGAAAGTAAAGAGAGGGTGAAAGAAACTATATGTTTTATTAAAGAGAGAAAGAAAAACTACAAATGAACTTCCACCAACCCCTTATGAAGAGACATGAGGGGTATTTATAGCCTAACACAAAGCTATCTATCCCATTGTTACAATAGTAGTCCCTGCGTAAAGCAGTTGGTCTATAGCTATTCCAATTCACGTGTAAGACGCCAGCTTCACTAAAATAGTGAGGCTAACAATATCTAGGGAGTCGGTCCTAGATCTATAAGGGACCGCCCCTTTTAGATAAGGGACCGCCACTTGGTGGACGTCCAGGTTGTCTAGTTTTTATTGTTGGCTATTTTCTGTATGAAGGAGGTATTGTTTTGAGTGGCTATTTTGCAGCAAATCCTATGTTTTAAACCTCACAAGAATAAAACTAGCTTGCTGAAAATACAGAAACTATAATCAAGGCATGCATGTGATTATATGGTGATATATTGCTAATGAAATTAAGCTATCATGTATGTCAATTAGCAAGCAACAACTAACAAGTTTGCAAAATAGAATGTGACATAAACTATCAACACAAAAAATAGTATCAAGAGTATACTTCAAATAAATAATTCTAAAAGTTCTTCCGAAATGACTTTTCTACCTACGTACATTTAAGCGTCATTCTCATCTTCATTTGTTGATTCCGAAGCATTGTTGTAATACTTGTTGGAGTGCCCCATAAGTGCCATGGTGTGGGGAAAGGATAGGTATTTGGATTTTTGGAGTTGTGGATGTATTAACGTGATATGGTCATAAAGACGAGTTAACAACATGCCATAAGGCATTGGTGTGTTTATATGCAACAAATGTAGAGGTGTGATTATTTCGACTCTAAAAATAAAACCTAAGAAATAATTCAAATGTTCCTTTATTAACTTTTGCTCAACTGAATGTGTCAAAAAATATATATTAGATTTTATATTTTGGCAACAATCACGAGTTCATTGTGTATGCATGCAAAATCATTTTTAGAATGTTTTAGCAATGCGAGAAAGCATTTTATAATGTTCCTAGTCATGAGAAATTTTTCGAAGACAAAATTGGGGTTTTGTATAATTTGACATTTTCTAAACACGTTCAATAATGATATGTCTATAGCTACGAGAAGCATATTAGATATACATTGTATAACCCTAGTCCTAATTATGCAAAACATAAGAAAAGTTGAAAATCCCTAATTTTTGATTTTGTGCAAAATCAATCCCTATACACAAAATTGAAAGAGGAATTGATGAAAATAGTTGTTAATAATGATGTATTTGTTTTCCCTTTGTGAAATTGTCTTGATTTTGAGTTTGGAAGTTGGATTTTAATTTTTGAGATGAGATTGGTTCGTCACTTGCAACAGCAGAAATAAAGAGTGTTTGTATTTTAGCTTATGAAGAAATAAAAACGAAATGGGGGTGTTTGTTTCTGTTAGACCGCGGTCCTTTATCGATAAAGGGCCGGCTTTGGTTGATAATTAATCGGCCCATTCAATAAAGGACTAGCACCTGTTGGGCCATTTTTGGGTGTCGGATTTTGTCAAATTTTTACGTAGGAGTGTTGTTTTAATTTGACTTTGGCGAATTAAAAATACTTAAACATTTCGGATGAATAATTAAGTTGTCGAGATTTATTTAAATAAATTTAATAGTAATGAGACTATTAAAAAGAGAGCGATACGTTTACGAGATTTATTCCATCATTCCTAGACCTAAACGTAAATAATTAAACGGTTCATGTTTCAGTTTTTTAGTGAGGATGTCGGCGATGTTGTCTTTCAACAAAACTTTTTCGATAGAGATATTTCTTTTTTGAACGTTGTCGCAAAGGAAATGATGATGGATTTCGATGTGTTTTGTACGCGAGTGTTGCACGGTGTTTTTGCTTAAGTCGATGGCTCCTTTTTTGTCACACATAATTGGAATGTCATCGAGGCGGATGTCGTAGTCGATAATAGCTTGTTTCATCCATAGTGCTTGTTGACATGCCTTTCCAGCGCTTACGTATTCGGCTTCGGTAGTGGAGATAGCAAGAGCGGTTTGCTTCTTTGAAAACCAAGATGTTAAACAACATCCCATAAACATACAAATACCGCTAGTTCTTTTTTGATCCACGTAATCTCTCGCATGATCGTAGTCGGCATATACTACACTTTCTATATCGGACCCCTTAGGATACCATAATCCCAAGTGCGTAGTGCCTTTAATGCATCGGAAGATACGCTTAACCGCTTCAAGATGAGAGGTTTTGGGATCCTCTTGGAAGCATGCACAAAGGCAGACAATAAACATGATATCGGGCCTACTTGTCATTAGGTATAAAAACTACCTATCATGCCCCTATACTTAGTATTGTCTATGCACTCACTTTCTTCATCTTTCGTGAGTTTCATATCTGAGGACTAGGTGTTTTTATTGGTTTAGAATCTTCTAATCCAAATTACTTAAGCATTTCTTTAATATATTTAGATTGATTAAAGAAGATATCGTCTTTTAATTTTTTTATTTGTAATCAAAGGAAGAAGTTTAGTTTACCCATCATCCATTTAAACTCAACTGCATGATTTATGTCAGAAGTCCATCACACAACTCTTGAGAAGTTGAACCGGATATAATGTCGTCGACATGTATTTAAAAAATGATGAGATTTGAACATTTCTTCTTTGTAAAAAATGTGTTATCTACCATTCCCATATTATATTCATGTTTAATGTGAAAAGCTTTTAACCTATTGTACCAAGCTTTAAGAGCTTGTTTAAGACCATACAAAGCTTTCTTATGTTTGTAAACATGATTAGGTTATTTGAAATCAATGAATCTTGGAGGTTGTGCCACGTATACCTCCTCATTGATAAAACCAAATATGAACGCACTTTTTATGGCCATTGTAATAATTCAAATCTAACACACACGCATAAGCTAATAAAATCCTAAGTGATTCTAGTCTAGCTACCAGAGCATTTTTCTCGTCATAATCAATTCTTTCTTGTTGATTATAAGCTTATGCGACTAATCTAGCCTTATTCCTAGACACGATGCCATTTTTATCAAGCTTATTCCTAAATACCCATTTTGTTCCTGTGATTGTTAAAGACTTAGGTTGTGGAGCTAACACCCAAACATCATTTGCAGTGAATTGATTTAATTCTTCTTGCATGGCAACTACCCAACTTTCGTCCTTTAATGCTTCACTGACATTTTTGGGTTCTATAGTTAAGATCAAACAAAAAATTACTTTTGTTTTAGGCTTGAGATCTAAGGGTTCTTTGGTTTAAATTTTCTATGACGTTTTCTAATGGATGACTCTTAGATTCCTTAATATTGACTATTTTGTCAATATCTAAAGTTTCGTCTTCGACATCATTTCATAAGGGTTTCTTTTCACTAACCTTAATAGCTTATTCTTCGACTAAATCAACATCCTCCAAGGGTGATGTTTTAGGTGGGGGAGGACTTTCATTGAATGTCACATATAAGGATTCTTCGACTTTCATCGTGTGTTTGTTGAGAACTATGTAGGCCTTACTATTTTGAGAATATCCTAGAAAAATACCTTTGTAAGACTGTGAGGTAATAATTCCCATATTTAATAAAAGCACTTGCGATCACAAATAACTTTGAAATAATCTAGAGTAGGATTCCTACCTCTCAATATTTCATATGGTGTTTTTCTTATGATTGGTCTAATCAAGATCCTATTGAGTATATAAGTTGAGGTGTCTACCGTGTTGCATTAAAAATTTTGTGGAATGGATTGTTCGTTTAAAATTTAACATGGTTCTACTCATTTCTTGTAAAGTGCAGTTTTTCCTTTCTACTACCCCATTTGATTGTGGGGTACGTGGAGCGGAGAAATTGTGAGTAATCCCATTAGAGTCACAATAATCTCCTAATTGCAATTCATTATCAAAATTTTGACCATGATCCGTCCTAATGGAGACTATTGAACAACCTAATTGATTTTGGACCTTGTTATTAAATATTAGTTTTATTTTTAAGAAATCTTTTCCATGTAAATCTAGAGTAGTCGTCTACTATTACTAACGTGTAATGATTTCCTCCATAGCTCCGTATGGCGGATGGATCGAATAGATTAATATGTAGAAGTTCAAAGCCATACTAGATCCGTTGAGACCCAAATTAGGCTTGTGAAAAAACAAAAGCATGATTCTCCATTTTACAAGCGTCACAGAAATGTTGACCGAACTTAAGGTTAGGTAAATTTCTAAATAGTTTCTTGGATACTAAGGATTGAATTAAACGCATGTTTGCGTGACCTAATCTCCTATTCCATAAGGTAGAGTTTTCAACAATTATTGTAAGACATAATTTGTCTTTCGGCTTATTTCCTAATTTCATCATATACAAGCCGCTTTTCCTAATACCTCTACCTATGACCTTTCCATCCTTAGTTATTTCACTATCGTGCTCGAAAAATATTACCTTGCACTTATTATCACAAATTTGACTAATACTTAGCAAATTAAATCCTAAGTTATCTACATGCTCAACATTTGCAATATTTAGGGAGTCATGAGAAATCGTACATTTGCCAATGATGTTACCGCATAGATTACTACCAAAAATTACATTACCTCCTGATCTGTCTCGCGACTACTAGTTTTAAATTTATAACACGAATTACCGGATAAAGCTAAGAACACACAGGCAAGTATGACCCTTCCATATGTAGCTAGTTTTGGTTGGTAAGCCGAGGTCATTCACTAGGATTTGGGTGTTTTCAATTGTGAAGAATCTATGTAACAAGTAACACGAAAGTGGTAAAAAGGTTGTCACGTCCCAAATTACCATATAAGTAACAACTAACACGAAAATGATGATTATGAGAATTCAACAAGAATAAAATCAATAACTAAAACTACTTACTTGGAACTAGTATTCATATCAATGGAGTGTTGGAGATTCGGGTAGAACTTTAGCAATAGCACACAAAATCAAAAGTACACAATTCCAAGTCAATTAGTCATATCATGAAATTGCATATATCACGGTTTAGATTAACGAACCCTTTTGACCTATGATCATTATTATAAACCTATTCATTACAAGCCATTTGTGAGAAGTATGATTTTACTAATTCGTTCATAAGAGTCCTTTCGACCTATAATATTGATTAAACCTTTATGAATCCATTTAACTTGTTTATTCATGGTTGTCAATCATGAAATACCAAACATATATGCGCGCTAATATTTGGAACAAACCATAACAAGAAATCCTTTCGACCTATAGAACCGGTTATGATTTACCAACAAGTTATTTCGATACAAATCAAACAAACATGATAAGCAAAACCATAAATCTATATTGAAAAATACCAAACACTCCATATCCATGTTTACATCATTCCAAACAAGTAAAAGAAAACTACTCCATGATTTCAACAATCATAATAAGCATAAAATTATGGAAATTAAAAGTGTTTACCCAAAGTATGATTACAATAAGTAAAGACAAAGGTTTGGAGGAACCTTCAAGCCTCCAATTGACTACAAGCTTCGTACCAACCGGAAAATGATCTGCAACACCTTCCTTGATGTTCTTGAGCACTACTTCTAGAAATGGTAGAGGTTTTGAGGTCTTTTGGGAGAGAAATGGTGGTGGAAATTTATCCTTAAGGGGGGAGGGTGGAATTTCATTATGAAAACTAAGTCAAATGGTCATATTTATACTTGAAATAAGGCCTAGGTGTTTAATGAAGTACTTAGCCACAAAGTTTCATAAAAACAACTAAAATATGAGTTATTAGGGTGATATGATCGGACTTGAGGCTTTATGGCATTTAAATTAGAGTATTAATGAAACTTAGAGAAGTCATAAACATCCAGCCGGACGGCTCCTCTATTTTTTTTACTTCGAAAGATCCAGCCGGGTGGCTCCTCTTGCAAGTCTGGCGGCTGCTCACAACTTTTAGCATACACTTTTCTTGTTTCTTCGTTTAAGCTTCCCGATTGTGTGGAATTTGACCGTGGGTCTTTATCCTTCAACATAACTTTACTCTGACTTTATCTTGGGAGTTGGAAGCTTTGATAGTTTACTCTTTTGCTCTTGAAATGCTTCCCGAGCTTGATCTTGATGCGAAATTCTTCGTACTTGTATAAAAACTTCGTTTTTACTTCTTTTTTGTTCTTTTTCCTTGTTTTCTTGTTCTTGGCTACAAATAGACTTGGAAACACACTTTGGTACAATTAAGTAACAAAAGCATATAAAATTAGCCAAATAACATATACAAAAGTACGGATAACGCTCCTAAAAACATACTCAATTTGAGCATTATTAAATTCCTCCACACTTAAAATTTGCTTGCCCTCAAGAAAATCTAGAATTAAGGAAAATTAAATCCACATGGTGCACAAGAATGTTTAGAAAAATGCGATGCAAATCTACCGAGTACATGTACGTGATAAGATTCATCGTTTTAAGCTTTTGGTTGAAAAACCAAGATGTTTGACAATACCCAAAGGTTTTCTTGCTTGATAAACATTTCTAAGCACCTCACAAAAAATGATGAAGTATAATTCACTCAACACTCATTTATTTATTTAGTGGTGGAGTATATAAGAGAAATCACACTCATAGCTCGGTCATGATTAAATTTATTACCATAAGCTTGTACAAGAAACAAAACAAAAATCGATGGGGCATAAGCACTAGTTGTACACATCTAAAGAGGAATTTTATTAGGTTGTAATGATTAAGCTTTGGGTTAATAAGGGATATGGATAAGGAATGGGATATTTTATGAGATGGTGTATCAGGAACATTTAGGTCAAAAGTTTAATACCCATTGTTGCTATTTACCAAACAAACCACAAACCCAAAAATGATTATAGTTACCAATTAATTCCTCCTTCACATATCGATCACCCTATAAGTATATCACTTCTTAGCACATTGGCCAATCAATATCTCAAATACTTCTTCTTCCTTTATCTTCATAAATAATATAACATATTGGCTATAATTGTCATCATTTTTTTTCTTTTTTTTGATGATTTATTCTATTTTCCTTTTTCATCCTCCTTTTTTCACTCTTTTCATCATTTTTTTTCACATCACATCTCCTCCACACTTCGCATAAACATACACCACAAAAAATACAAAACATAAAGCGGGCCCTCTCCATCTTTGTCAGAATGGCACACACAAATGGTGAAGTGTGACATAACTATCAATCATTAAAAATAATCCAACATACCAAGCAACCAGCAACACACCGTTTAGACTTTGACAAAGGGTTAGGCTAAGGTTTGAAGTTAAATATATTTTTTTTCTTTTTCTAGATTTTATCAAACGAATGGGATGGCTCAACGGGTGAACTAAGGGTATCGATATAGCACTAAAAGTGAGTGCCTGCAAATGGGTCCATATGGGAGGTTAACTAGCCGATGTGGCTAGCTAATAACATTTAGATGTAAACGGAAGGCAATTTGGTTTTATTCCTAAGCTTGCCTCTTTCACATATATACACTTATATTACATGAATGTGATCTCACTGCGGCATTCATAATGATTTACAAGCATAAGTTCTAGATTAAATAAAATCATTGGCATACTCATAGCAAAAAGAATTCAAGCATAAAATGTATGCTATATATGAAATAGGCTTAAATCCTCACAATTTAGTGGAAAAGGCTATAAATGTGCTAGCAAATGTTATCGATCCTAGAATGGATTGCAATATTAACCGGGACACATCTCGAATTTGTCAAAATTTACAGTATTTCACCAGTGGATTGATCTAGTTATTCTAATTTATTAACCTATTGATGAGGTCATTTTATACACTTTTTGGGGTTGTTTAACCCCCAAAATCATGTGTTTATGCCCAAAATAGGTACTTAATCGTTCCTTTTCAGGTATTTCTCATTTGGAAGATATTTGGATGAATTACACGTGACTTGGGCTCATTTGGAGAAGAAACGGACAAGACTACGGACCAACACCAAGACTCTTGAAGATTTGTGCTCACAGAGCCTAAATACGGCGTCATATGCTATAATAGACGCCGTCACAACTCATTAAGTGACAGCGTCACACACTTCAAGACGCCGTCATCTTGCACCGACTCAAACGCAGATCTAGAAGATATCAATTTATTACGACACACTACTAAAAACGGCGACGTCCGTCCGCGTCAATTTTCCTTATATATACAAACCCGAATTTTAAGTTTTTCATTGTTGAAACATTAGAATAAAAAGAGGTACAACCCTAGTTCGTTTAGCACCTGTGAGTAACGTTTTAGGGCTAAAAACCTATGTACTTCTTCCAATTCATTTTAATCAGTAAGGTTTACTTAATCATTCAATATTTTAGTGTTATTGATCCTCTTGTATCTTGATTTATCCTTTAACATCTTGGCATAAACCTATTATGTGTTTATTTATGATGTATAAAAACCTAGAATGTAGATCTTAGAGATGTTGCTTTTTGTGATGGATGTGCACATTAGGTCTTAGAAAACCAGCTTTCTGTCTATAATCGTTGTTGATATGTCTAGGGAAACGTGATTGTGTAAAAAGGATACCATCGGGTAACAGTCTCAAACTACCTTGCCCCAAATATGTTTATCCTCTTTTAAATGCATTATTACATGCACTTAGTAAACTCTTAGGGTGCCGTTGTTAAGAGTCTTCATACTACCTTGCATGTGCATTGCTCTAGCGGAATACTAAGTAGACGGCGTGTTCGTGTAATTCGTTCATACTTTAGGAAATAGTTACATAGATCATCACAAGGGTGACAAGGCAACAACACTTGGAAAAGCGATCTAGGAAGTAATACATGATTAAATAGACATAATCTTTTATCTTATTGTTATCACCATTAGCGTAGAATTATATTATTAGTTTAAATAGCTAAAACCAAACCCCTTTCCAATTATATGATTTACTTGCTTTCCATAAAATACAAAAATACAAAAATAATCTTTCCTCAACCCTTAGAATTCTGTTAGACCGTGATTAAGCCTTCCCAACCTATTCCCCGGCAGCGGCGCCAAAAACTTAGTGTGTGGTTGTCGTAGGACTTCTACACGAGAAGTTTTGCAACTCCCTAGGCAGTGCACCTAATCGTTGTAGTGTAATTCATGCACTTGAATCCATAAGTTAGTTCATGTATAAATGGCTGCATAAAACCTGAGATTTAACAATTCAATCATATGACTCGATATTGACGCGAATTAATCTAAACAATTCATTTAACATATTTGAATTTGGCTCAAAAGCCAGATAAATTCCCCTACACTTATTGTTTGCAAAATACCTTTGATTAAAATTAAGACGAGGTTAAAGACAATACAAAGCTTGATTACAAGATAATTCAAACATGAAATATTCATTTTAATGGGTACTTCCAGAGAACATTGGAGACAATGTTCAAAATAAGTGTAGGGGGAAAATAAGCCTTAGAAACTATTTCTTTATTTGTCATTTGCTTTGTCCTTAAAAAGATGGGTAATATATCGAAACATAGCATAAAAGGGTGAATTTTACCAAAATTTAATTTTTTTACGACACATACCAACGAAAACTGAGTATACTAGGGGGGAATAAGTGGATAGGAATTTATGATGACCAGCACAATATCCCTCCAAATTCCAAAAAAGTAAGGTTCGCCCTTAGATCATTAGGATTTGGGTTACGCTATCGCGAACCCGAATAAGAATTTATCTTTTCGCCGGGTTCGAGTTAAGGAGTGAGCCAGATCACATGTGTATATTACCGACCGTACAGATGTGTATGTGTGGTCTTCGTCGCCTTTCTGGAAATGTGCTGGTGTAGTAAAACATAAGAGATGTAACGGTAACGAGGTAGTTAAATGCAAGAACTTATTTTAGTGATGCATTGTGCTGAGGACCGGCATAGTAAGTATTAAGATTTATTTGATAATCTTTTGCATCATCCATTCCATGAAATCTTCTCATATGCTCCTTGGGAATGGCCATCAGCAAGATATTCTTAGCCTTCCTTTCCTTTTCAACAGCTTGAATTTCTGCAGCAGTTACTGGTGGAAGTATTCGAATAACACCATCCTTTCCAGTTGAAATTCTCTTCTTGGAGTTTCCATTCTGAATTACCTTCCAAACATCATTGTCAATGTACTCAAGGTAATGCTCCATCTCCATAGCCCATATATCATACTCCTCCTTCTTCAGAATTGGGAGTTTGATATTTGAGATAGCAGTTGTTTGAGGAATCACCTGTTGTTGTTGTTTAGGTGCAGCACCAGTGTCTGATGCATCTTCATGGTTTGATTCTTCATCATCACTGAGATGTTGTGAGAACTCATCATTAGCAGGTTGAGACATTTTGTAAAGAATTGTAGGAGAGTGTTTGTTTGTGGTTCTAGTGATTCTTCTTACTCAGAGTCCCTCTATTGGCTCTGATACCACTTGTAGGTCCTTGGTCTTGGATCTATATAGCCTTTGTAAGACAATAGCTAACTTGAATAAATCCAAATCAACTATGTGAGAGACACTGACTATGAATATCAAGTGTTAATGCGGAATCTTAACACAAGAATTAAGAAGAACAATAATATTAATTTTGCTATTGATTTCTATTAAGCTTTAATGCTTCTATTCGATATATATAACTCTATGCCATAGGGTTCCTTTTATACACCAAGAAAACCCTAGAAGGCTTTACAAAACGTGTGAAAGGATAATAATATCCTTTCCTAAGATATCTCCTAAAATATCTCTAAGATAACTATTACCTCTATTCTGTTACATAAACAGACTTAACTACATATGACCAGTACTAACTATAGTACTGCCACTCTACCAGTACTAACTATAGTACTGCCAGACTTAACTTAGTACTGCCAGACTTAACTTAGTACTGCCAGAACTAACTAATACTACCAGACTTAACTGTTATACTACCAGTATTAAGTCTTTTACAATATATTTCCCAACAGTGTTTATGATTAAATGTATTGCTAAATCGTTGTACATATTAGGACATGTTTATATGCATCTATTTGAAATGATTTCTGGCATATGTTTGTTAAATTTAAGGCATCTATTTGTTTAGTTTAGGGCATCTATTTGTTTATTTTAAGGCATCTGTTTGTTTAACGCAAGGCGTCTATTTGGTTAATGTAGGGCATCTTTGTTTATGTTTAAAATGTTAGATATATTGTTGTACGTGTGCTATAGCATCAATTATTTAGTAATAGTGCATCATTGTTGATGTTATGTTTTCGTTTACATTATTTGGTAGAAGTGTCTAGCGTTTAAGTATACGATAGGTCATACGTAAAGCGCTTTTAAGTGTCGAAACGTGATTGGATGCGTATGTTAATTTCGGTAAAACTTAAGTTCGTAATAAGCTGTTAGGGGTGTCTAGGTAAGGGTATTCTTCGGCCTGCGGTCATAAAGCATTGTATATTAGACCATTAATATCCTGTTCATTGAGTAATATTATTACAGATAGTAAAGCTTAGTTCATTTAGGTAATTTAGTGCATCCGTTTTAGGAAATTTAGTGCATCTGTTTGAGGTAATTTACTGCATCTGTTTAAGGTACTTTAGTGCATTTGTTTGTATCATAGTAGGGCATCCAAATATCATGGGAGTCGATATCAAATGTTACATAGAGGATTAGAGGATTAGGGCATCACTAAGTATTATTAGGGCATCAATGAGTATTATTATTGCATCATTAGGATTATTAGGGCATCTGTTTTTTTTTAAATATTTTGTAGACAAGACGACTAGGTGATAATTTGTAGATTAAGATGGACATCGTGATGATGAATCTGATATCAAATGTTATTTAGTGAGTATGAGCAGGTTGCCTAGTCAGGTTGTTATTATTTGTTTTAAAGATATAAAGTAATTTTATCTAATATTGAATATATGCAAATTACAAATACACAATATGCTTAGTTAGGTTGTTCTTGTTCGTTTCAAAGATAGAAAGTAACTGTATATTTTAAAGATATAAAGTACATATCGAATGTTGAATATATGCAGATTACACATACACATTGAGTTTGGATGTATGCTAATTTGTAGTTGTTCATTACAGTTATAGTTTCTTAAAGATATCTTATTTATGTATCTGATTAAAAAAAAGAATTTCGATGCACTGAATGTTTTGTAGTAAATTAATTAAATGTTACATGTAATGTATGTAGGTACACCTTTGGATCTGCTATTAGGACCAATGGTTTCTCTTCAGCTGATGTGCTTCTT
>BQNB010041750.1:0-46558 GCA_026074375.1 Tanacetum coccineum
ATAGATTATGGAACCTAGCACCCTATCTAAATTAAGAGTGGAATTAAGAGAGAGTATTTACGAGTGTGAAGAAAGCTAGAAGGAAAAAGTCTAACTTAAAGACTAGTTGAAAGAAAAGTACTTCCCAGGAGACAACCCGGATTGTTATCTATTTTTATCGAGTCTGTCTTCCCAGACATCAATACGGTGTATCCGCTCCATACCATACGGCGTATTAAATGTCTGGATGTTATCAGTCCTTTATTTTTATGTACTTTAAAAATTATTGTCAGTTCTGTCAATACGGCATATCTAGAAGACCAATACGCTTGTTTATGTTTATCAACTTATACTTGTTTACACGCTTTTGTATGCGACCTATCATTCAACTGGATCTAGTGATATGGACCAAGTAGATCTAGAGTATGGGATAGCTCTCCATATAGTGATTTATACATCTAGAATCATAGGATCAGAAATATTGTCCTTCTAAGTCTGTGTCTAGGATACGCTTCGGGCTTAACTAGTTAATTGGATATTGCCAATGGTTTATTGATCGTGTTGACTAGCAGGTGACCTAGATAATTCAACAAGTAACGTTTTGATTCCATTGGATAGTTGGACAAGTGGACTACTAGTGTATAAATTTCCATTAAGCGGTAAGTGGGTAAAGTCTCTATGAGCTAGGGTTTAACAAGATCACCATTGCTTTAATCCCTAAGATAGATTATAATCAGCAAATAAGGATGCTTTATGCGGATGCTTTAATTGTGACAGAATTAATGTGTCTAGGTCTTAGGATGATGTAACACCTAAGTCTTAAGAATGATATGCCACCTCGAACTAAATAAACAAACCAACGTTCTAATCGGATTAATAATGGTTAATACAGTTTTATTATATAAGGTTCGACCACTCTTTTATCCTTTGTTAATTAGCTTGCGTGGGTAGAAGTGCCTTGAATTGATTTTAGACACCAACCAAACCGTGCCAGTCTCTTAGGCTGAAACCTCCCTTTTTCCGTTAGAATTAGGATTTAGACTGACATAGGTTTAACATAGGTTTAGAATAGAATAGAATTAACATAGATTAGATAACCAAGATATTAATTAAATTGATAGATTTAACCTCGCTTAAAGTGTTCGACACCCTACTTACCACAGAACTACTACCGATCGGGTACACTGCCCGTTAAAGTGTTGTTTTTGTTTTAGTCGGAAAAATATAAATTTAAAGCTTGAATCATCTTAAATATACCATACAACGACAACACATCAAGTTTTTGGCGCCGCTGCCGGGGAGTGAAAATTATTCTTGATTTTTATTTTGATATTTTGGGTTTTAACATTAGATTAGATCTAACCCTTAGGATTAATATAATTTAGATTAGTGTATATTCTTGTATATTCTTGTATATTTGTATATTTGTCTTTAATTGTTTGCTTGTATATATTTATGTGTTTAATTGTTTTCGCATTTAATTGTTTATCTTAAATACACTGTTCTGGTTGACAGTTGAATACGGCGTATCCACTTCCATCGGATACGGCGTATCCAGTTTTCTATCCAATACAACATATTCATCCTAACAGATTAATACGGCGTATCCACTTCCATTGGATACGGCGTATCGATCGTCTAGAACAGAAGCTCAAATATTTGATTTTTGTGCCAAATTTTTACCTTTCTTTGAGATAAATCCTACTGATTATTTATCCCTTGTTTCAGGTAGTGCATGACAAGGAGTACTACGAACGAACTATTTACACCTCACAAAGAACCTGAACGAGAATTTCGATCATCAAGGAGACACTTCAAGACTCTAAGTCTTGACGAATTGAGATTGCCTGATTTCAATCTACTTTCTGACCAAGAATACTCAGAGGAAGAAGAAGCAGAAGCAATGGCGGAAAAAATGGAGCAATACATGAGAAAGACCCAAATGGACTATGGATCGGGAGTTGCTAGGCGTAAAATTGATAACAAAGATCAATTTGAACTGAAAGGACAATTTCTTAAGGAGCTTCGAGAAAACACATTTAGCGGTTCAGATAATGAGGATGCAAATGAACACATTGAGAAAGTTCTCGAAACAGTTGACTTATTCCATATTCCTAACATCACTGTTGATTAACTAATGCTCTGAGTCTTCCCTATATCCTTAACTGGAGCCGCAAGTTGTTGGCTAAGAAACGAACCAACTGGTTCGATCAAAACTTGGGAAGATCTTAAAACTAAGTTTTTGAACAAATATTGTCCACCTGGTCGAACTACGAAGAAAATGGAGGAAATAAACAACTTTCATGAAACCCTTTTTCAAGCATGGGAGCGCTTTAAAGAACTCTTGATGAAGTGTCCTCAACACTATTTGACTGAGATGCAAGAGGTGATTTTGTTCTACAATGGATTGGATATTCTGACATGACAAATTCTTGACTCAAGAGGTGTCATTCCAACTAAGACTGCTGAAGATGCTAAAAAGGCCATCCAAGAAATGGCTGAATACTCTTAAAAATGGCATAATGGAACATCTAGAGGAAGAAGTAATGAGACTTCTGACGGACTGGCAGCTATACGGACTGGCAGCTATACTCTTAAAAATGGCATAACTGAACAATCTAGGAAGGGAGATCAAGAAGGTGAATGAAAAAGTTTATGATGCTCAAGTCGGATGTGAACAATGCAAAGGACCCCATTACACCAAAGATTGCACACAAAAAGAAGAAGGGAAAACCCTAGAAGAAGCTTACTACACGTAATTTGGTAGACCTTTTCAAGGAGGGGGATATCGAGCAACAGCTCCAGGGTACTATCAAAGGAACAACGCAAATCCTTCGTATCAAGAGCGAAGGCAATCTATGGAAGATACCCTGAGCAAATTCATGAGTGAATCAGCAAAGAGACATGAAGAAAATTCCAATTTGATTAAAGAAATCCGAGCTACGATAGATGCTGCCATAAGGAACCAAGGAACATCAATTAAAACTTTAGAAATTCAAATCAGGAAAATGAGCAAGGTACTACAGGAAAGAGGATTTGGAAGCCTACCAAGCTCAACTGAAACAAACCCGAGAGATCAAGTCAAGTCAATTTCTACCACTGTTGAAGCTGATTCGCACTCGATACGCCATATTGGATCATCCCAATACGCCGTATCCACTAGACAGAACAGTACACTGTTGTACAAGTCAAGGCAAATAATGGTTCCTTTTCCAAGTCATTTGGATAATCATTACTGTGAAGAAGAAGAGGGGAACTATGGACCAAAATTCACGGAAGCTTATAGAGCTTTAAATATCAATAACACCATACCCCTAAAGGAGAAAGACTAAGGGAGTTTCACTTTACCTTGCTTCATTAATGATGTTTGTTTTGACAATGACCTTGTTGACTTAGGAGCCAGCGTTAGTGTTATGCCTCTCTCAACCTACCTTAATTTAGGATTAGGCGAATTAACTCACATTAGGTTGACAGTGGAATTGGCAGATAGGACTATGAAATATCCAAAAGGAATAGCTAAAAATGTACTTGTAGAAATTGGTAAATTTACTTTCCTAGTAGACTTTATAATTCTTGATATGTCCGACGATATGAAAGTGTCGTTGATCCTCGAAAGACCATTTTTGTCTACCGCCCGTGCTAAGATTGATGTTTACAAAAGAAAGATTACTTTAAGAGTTGGGGAAGAAAAGATTATTTAAAAGTGTTTAAACCCAGCTAGTATATAAATTAAGAAGGTCAACATGCCGAATTTGAGAGAAAGAATGGAACTTGATTTAGAAGCTAGGCTTATAGGAGAGACTTTGGTGTTAAATAGATCATTAAACCCTTTCTTGGAAGATTACATTAAACTAAATGATCTAAATGAACCATTCGAGCTTAGGAGAAATCAAGGAGATGATTTGATTCCCGCCATTGAGGAAGGTGAGGTAATTGAGGAGTTTAGAACTAGGGATGAAGATTTTGATATTAGAATTGATGATTACCCTACTTATTGTGACGATGATAAGAAGATCCATATAGATTGTGCCCACGCGCACTTAAAGTTTTCATGCATGATAGGATTTATCACACTCAATTTCTACCCGTTATTGTACGTCAATGTAATGTCAAGAAAATTTCATAATTCAATAATGAAAAATAAGATGGTGCACAAAGGGGATAATGTCGTAGGAGCCTTAATGAATGTGCATATCTTTGTTGTAACCTTTTATGTTATGATTGATTTTGCAGTTTTAGAGGATATGAATGCTTATCGTGATGAAGGAATGGGGGATATAATGTATGGAGAACCATTCTTAGAGAAGTTAGAAATTAAAGCAAAACGATTCGAAGGGGATTTACCCATTAACAATGGTGATGATGAAGTAATGTGCGATCACAACCGGGTTTAAAAAACCACAAAAAAACGAATAGCAATGCAAACAAGATCCCACCATTACTGAGATGAGTGAAAATATGTGAATAAAGGAATCTCGCACCATGCATACCGAATAAGTTCTCAAGTCAAGGGGTTTTCTATTAAAGGAGTTTTAAAAACTAGGACCCCAATACTTCGAAATGTGAAGACGGGAAAATGGGCTCAACATGCGGTGCTGGAGGCGGGGGGCGGGGGGAGGGGGACATAGGAGGGAGTGGCGGATGTGGGTTTGGTAGGCTAGTCGTGGGTTGAGTAGGACACTTGTTGGGGTGCGCGATACGGGGGGGGTAAGGGTGTATGGAATAGGTTATGAGGTAGGAAGTCTGTAAGGCGCGATAAAAGGATAAGGTGGGCTTGATAGATTACCTTAAGTACTTAGATACGAGAGATACATAGCGTGGAATAGAACTATAGCCAGACACTTCGTCCTCTCACACTGCTTTCTCTCTCGGCACGAATCTCGCATAACAACACAGTTTAAAGTGGACTACGTTACGCCGGAAATGGAACACACAGATCAAGTGGCGGACACAAGGCCGTCACTTATACACACGAGAATGCTCAATGCAACAGGACTAATGTGCCCGAACACTGGAATACACACACACGGGCGTCACACAGTCAGAAGTGTACATTGGCACAGAGTGGCGTTACATATGGGTGTATACCCTGGTCGTTCGTGGGGTTTGGAATGGCAGTGTTTAGGCATGTGCGTTATATTATTTATATTGTGAGAATACACACAGGTGTGGGGATGTAGGGAACGGGAGAATGCAGATTGGTGTTGGGTACAACGATCGTGGGTGACGGCAAATGGAAGGAATACACACACACAAAGGTTGGTAATGGGACACACACACAAAGGAATTAGGGTGTGGCAGCACACACAGTCGATATGAAGGAGAGGTAAGTTGGGAGGATAATATATTATTACACACACACACACACCCACAGGAAGGAAGAAAGACTTAACACATAGAATAAGTACACACAGAAGATACTACATCTGATGCGGGGAATTTGAGAGAGTGAAAGGTTTCTAGATTTTCATGGTAGATGATTTGGGACATGGTAGTGCGTAAGTAAGTATGGTATGAAGAAGGGCAGGGGAGCTAAAAGAAGCGTGCGTGATGGTGGATGAGAGGGCTCGGCTTAATTTATGTGAGCAGGATATAGAATTCGTATTCTGGCCTCGATCAATTCTTGATAGGCGGTGAGTTTAGCGCGCGGGGCCTATGCCTCTTAAGATAAGATGTGCTTAATTAGGGTCAGAGGGGGGTGTAGATGTGGTGGTAGTTTATGGATAGTTTTTTTGTGATTGGCACGTGATGGTAGAGATGATGTGTCTGATTAGGATATTCGTTAGTGCTAAGGCATGATGTGTGTGACAGTTAGAATTGTATTAGATGAGGATGAAAGTGGATATTGGAATGATCATTGTAAGATACAGGGACATGAATTGGGAGGAGTTAGATGATGATCTAGGTGAGGTGAGAACACGGATATGGAGAGTGCTGGACAAGGTTAGAAGTTGGTGAGCAGTAGGGGGATGTGTGGTGTAATATGTGGGGTGGGTGATGATCTACAGGTGGAGCGTCTATTTTTGTGAGGTTGAGATGTAACGTGTGTAGAGTGTAGTGGAAGATGATGGTTTGATACAGGAGTGAGCTGAGCTGGACAAAATAGAACACAAGCGACGTAAGTGGTGGATTGTTCACAAGATGTGCTGGATATAGGGCGAATAAGGTGGTTGGGCAGGGTGGAGAGTTAGATATGAGGCTAGTGGAGGCAGCAGACTATTAAGGTTGCGTGGGGTGCTAAAAGAGTCACAGTCGGTAGTGACTCATAAGGGTGGGGTTATCATCGAGCGGAGTTATTGTTGACACAACACACACAACACACACACACACGTTTGAGTGTTGCGAGAGGAGAAGGGGTGTTGAGAGCGAGGACAATTGACGTCGATAGGAGAGAGAGTGAGTGATATGTGTGTTGGGACACTATTGATGTGGAGAGTGCACAGGGGTTTGGTAAATATGTTATATGTTGGGGGGTGTGTCTATTGTCAGTGTTATAGGGGTTTTCTTGCATCTGTGGGAGGTATGTTATGTATGCTGTGAGTGTCTGTGTGATGGGGGGGGGGGGGAGGGGTGAGGGGGGTATGTGACAACAGTGAGGGATGATAGATTTTGGGACGGTTTTTGGTGGGAGTGTGAGGTATTTGTTTGGGTAATCTTGGTCTCAGTTTTAGTGTAGTAGTAGGAGAGAGTGGAGGGTGTGTGTGTTCAGGAGGGCGGGTGATTGTAGGGTAATATATGTACGCAAGAGTGGCAATTGCGTACATGGGGTATATAAGTGGGAGAGGGTTGATGGACATGCAGATGAGGGTTTGGCTGGAGTAGTTTCGGACTGTGTATAGATTAGTAGGTTAACATTAGAGTGAGGGATGTAATATGGGGATGTGGTGTATGACATATTCTAATGACTTGTGGTGGTGGTCTGGTATGGTCAGGTTTAGTAGTTGTGGGTGTTTATTCACAAGTAGTGAAAGGCAGTGTGAGAGAGGTAGTGAGGGAGGGTGGGGTGAGTGGATGTGCGTGAGAGGGTGTTCTATGCGATTCGTATCATAATTGACGAGAGAGAGTTTGTGAGTAGGGATCTGGGAGTGGGAACCGGAAAGGAGAGAGGAGGAGGCGGTATGTTGGTGGGTTACACATTAGGTGGTGAAGAGGGGTTTTGGGTGTAGGATGAGACAGGAGGAGTGGCATCTGTGGTATAGTGAGTACTGGTGGGGGGGATTGGGGAGGAGGTTGGGGGGTAGGGACTTGTATGTGCATGTGTGTTGTAATGAGTATAGACTAGTATATAGGAGTGTGCATATAAAGAGATAGACACTGGGGGTTTTGATGTAGAGGTTAGGGATGATAGAGGGGGAAGGTCAGATGGGACGGTCTGAGAGGGCAACATTGAATTTGGCGCGCGGGGGTGAGTGTTGGTGGATATGATATACTAGGAAGATGGTCTGAAAGTGGGTGACTGGATGCTAAATCACAGTGGTTTGATGTATAGATGACGAGGTGACGCAGAGATGTGGATAGGTCACAATGACATATAGTTTGAGGACTTGATGGCAGTGGTGATTACTCGGTGGTATCCGGTTGCGACACTACAGAGTGGTGTGTGTACTAGAGGGAATGAGTATGGATGGGACATACGGGGAGAGTAGGGGATGATGGGGGAGGTTTGGTGGGGGCGTGGGAACGGGTGGGAGGGGGTGGGTGGGTGAGATAGTGTGATGAGGTACAGCTGTAGAGGGGGGGGAGAGACGGGGACTTAGAGATGTGGTAGATGTTGGGGGTATAGATGGAGAGTGGTGAAGAGATGTGTATTTAGCGTGGTTGCAACGGTTATGTGGCAGATAGTGTGGACGTAGAGGGGTAGAGTCTCTAGTGATGTGGGATATTTTGACTGTGTACAATGAGTGTTAGGACAGTGGGGGAGGGAGTGACACAGATAGCGAGGAGGGGGAGGGCGGATAAGGAATAGAGGGAGGGAGGTTGGGGGGGGTCTATAGTGAGGGAAATGTTGATATGAGACGTAGAAGGTGGTGAGTTGAGAGAGGAGTGGGGGATGGATGAGAGGAGGGTGATGACATCACATTGACAACGGTGTGGTAGAGTCAGAGTCGAGGGCGGGGAGGGTGGGAAGTGGTGTAAGATGGGAGCGTAGTATTGTGTGTGAGTTTAGCAGAACAGATGTTTAAGACGATAGTAGAGAAATAGCGACACAGATAAGAGGAAAGATATAGAGATATAATGAGGATGGGGGTGACTAGGTAGCATAGCAACAATAACGAACAGGTCAGGTTGGAAGTGTGGGGATAGTATCTGTATCGTGTACAGACAAGTGGTCGTGATTAATGGGGATGCGAGAGTGAGCAAATAGCAAGGCAGTTGGAGAAGGGGAGTGTATACTAATGTCCGAGACCACGTGTGAGTTTCACGATTTTGCACTATGCACGTGGTATATAACAGAGATGGGAAAGAGAATCGGGCACACTTATGGGTAGGGGGTCTCGGTAGTAAGGGTATCGATAAAAGCTCAAGGCGCAAGTGTATAGTCTTAGTACAGTCATCTTGTTAGATGCGAGATCATGTGAAATCATGTGTGTAGTGTGTATTAGGATGCATATAGTATAGGTTCGTTCAGAGAGTTTCTGGCACGGGGGGTAGTGGTGTGAAAGCATGTTAGAATGAAAACAGAGGAGGAGAATAGTGGAAGCAAAAGCAGAAGAGGAGACGCTCTCTTCAATGGTGGCGCGAGGTGTAGTGGAAGGCTCATGAGCGGGGGCATCTCGAGTTGGGTACTGTGCAGGAGACGGGGCGGAGACAGGTGTGCGAGAATTTAACGACGCGACATGTCAATGTGGTAGCGAGATGAGCCATCGTAGCGCGTATGTATACATCAGTGTTGCTTGGGACGCTCGGAGGTAGAATATTGATTTGGCAGCAGAAGGTGAGTGTGAGATGATAGATATGAGAGGTGAGCAAAAGTAGGTGTATGGCCTCAATCCGAGACAGACTTACAGGAGTGGCGAGCTGTCATAACGGGATGGGACTTGAACAGTTGTAGCAGCATAAATCTAGCGCGCGATGGATAGTGCGATGGATCTCGCGACAGATGTCTTTAGAGAGGCTGTCTCTGCCGTGGTGTGCAAGGTGGTGGTGAGAGTGGTCAGCGTTACAGGCTGTCATGGGTCCGTGCTTTTTGTGAGAGTACTGTTCGATCGTAGATGGTGAATTTACTCGGGTGAGAGAATACGTGTAGAACTATGATCAGAATGACGCTAGAGGACTCCTGACCACACACGATAGCGACCGGCCATTTACCTTTAGATTAATGTGTCTGCGTCTGTCTCGTGAGCGACGCACCCTGTTAGAGCGGTGTGGGAGAGTATGTATGCGCGAGATGTGTCTGCAGGTTCTGCTATACGGTAGAAAGAGCTACATCGCACTGCGGAGCCAGCAATTATAGTATGCTGTTCTAGTTAATGCACTGTAGTACCGACAATAAGAAATTGTGAAGTACATCTTGGTAGACATATGTTGTAGGGAGGGGGATGAGGTGACAATCGATACACTAGTGAGACGTGATGTGGTGTACATTGTTGATGATAGACGGGCGGAAGAGGAGGGATTTCGGTATAGTGAGTGGAGGGGATTGCGGGGGGGAGCGCAAATCTAATATATCGCGGACGGGATGAGAACGGATTGGGTGTTGTCATACCGTCTGTCAGCAGGGAGGTTAGACTTAACAGATTGTTTAAATTGTGGAGGGTATTCATCAAGTGGAGTATGGTGTGGTAGCGTATTAGAAGAAGCAACATGAAATTTTTCTGACGGATTTTCTATTTCGAGAGTAGCATCAATGTTTAATACCCGCATATTAGTACATGTAACCCAATGTTTCCGTTATAGTTACTATGTGCAATGAATATTGAGCTACTTATATAGTGTTATTTTAAGAATTGCAATGCAAATTATGTAAGTATTGGTGAACTGTTAGCTAAAGAGCGCAGCGCATTCAAGTGAAGCGTGGAAGAATGACACGACCGTATCTGGATTGGCGAGGGGGAGAGTAACTGTACTGGATGACTGGGCGAGGTAGCGCGTGGAACGTATGGAGAGATATTCACCAATCCGATGAAAGATGGAAACGGGTAGGCAACTGTCGCAGCCAGCGATACCATCATAGGTGAGTTAAGATTTTAACGGAGCAGTGATCAAACTGTCTTGCTTCTCTAACTACCATAAGACACACAGAGGAATAAACAGATCACAATACACACGCAGTCAATAGAGAGAGTAGAGATACAATAGCGATCCTGTAGTTCCAAGCGTATATATGCGAACTTCAATTATAATGTCTTCTTGTAAGAATGATACTCAAGGTCGTAAGTTTCACCGACTCTAAGAGAAATCCCTAATGAGATCGCGTCGTCAGAGTTGATTGAGGGTCCTATAGCGTCTAAGTAATATAGATACTTCCGGTTCTATTATCATCATCAGCCTTACTTCTCACAGGACTATATATGCGATGACACAAAACGTCCAAGCAATCGGATCGCAGTTTTACAGTGTGCTACAAATACATTAGATTACTGTCGATACTTCTACAACTCTGATAAAAGTCGGATTTGTAGATGAGTAGAAAGAAGATAAGTGTAGAAGATTGGAGCAAGATGCGTATCTGTCCGCGAAATGGTCTATTTGTCTCGAGTTCCGATTAGAGAAAGCAATCGGTGTATAGTCCATATACTTTTTCTAACTTAATGTAGGAGATCGTGAGTCTATATATTTTCTTCGGGTGACCATCACCGAGTTATTCAGTTAGTATTCCACGTGTGATTGCTTAGAATAAGATGCGTCTTAGCGAGTTAAGTCGTGTGTATATAGCAGTTTTATTGCGTAAGGGGCTCTATACTTGTATGGAGTATTCAGCTACCATGTATTATACAAGGATTATATGACACTGCATGTGTAAATCTCGATGTCTAATACTCTGATAATTCCTTGAATTTATCTTTGAGTGCTTGTTTATGTTTATCCAATTTATACTTGTTTAACCCCGCATTTTGTATGCGACCTAATCATTCATCTAGAATCTAGTGAACGTACAACAGAGCGAGATAAGCCGTAGTATGTCACAGCACGATACCTCTCCATATAAGTAATCTAGTACATCAAATCAGTATTACACAAATATTGGTCCTTCTAAAGGTCTTGGTCCCGTATACGCTTTCGGCTTAACTGAGTTGTTTGACGATAGACTGCGGCACAGATGTGTTTGTTGTAGCATATAATTGACTACAGTCAAGAGCTTAGCTCTCTAGACCCAGCACGCAAGCTAATAGTACCCTCAGGGAGGATGAGGGGTGTCAACAAGTAACGTTCTGATTTCCATTGGATAGGTTAGACAAGTGGATCTACTAGTGTATAATATTGCCCATTAAGCGGTTAAGTAGGTTAAAGTCTCTACTATTCTAGGGTTTAACAAGAAACTATTATCACCAATGCTATTAAAAAATTATTTCCCTAAAGCTCGATTTAATCCCACAAATACACCGCTCTTTATATGCGGGATGTTAATTACTGACAGAAATATTTTCTCGGTCCATAGGATATTAATGCCTAAGTCTTACGAAGAAAATATGCCTCCAGCCACCCCAAGATATAAACATTCACTAAATAAACAAACTAACAATTCCTTATCGGATTTAATAATGGTTAATATAGTTTTCCCCCCCTTATATAAGGTTGCGAGCGCAGGGGGGAGCCCGAGGGGCGGCGGGGGAAGGGGAGCCGGGTAGCGGCGCGGGGGGGCTGGGGGGCGGGGGGGGGGGGGGGGGGAGGGGGGGGGGGCCGGGGGGGGGAGGGGGGTTAGGGTCGGGGTGCGGGGGGGGTTGGGGGTGAAGGGGTCAGGTGGGACACTGGGATGGGGGTGGGGTGGGATGTCGGCTGTTGGGCGGTGGGTTCGAGGTAAAGCGGCAGTGTACGTTTTGTTCTAGGGCTGGATATGTGTCTGTATGTATAAGTGGTAGCGGTGGGTGGCGTGTTGGTTGGCGGGGGAGGTTGGGTGGGGCTGGTGGGGAGTCGTTTTGATGTCGAGTGCTAGTTTTGGGGCGGGAGCGGCGGGGGGGGGCGGACGGGGAAGTGAGGACAGGGGATGAAGTTTCGGCGATGTCGATAAAATGTTTATGGCGTGATATTTTCTATCAGGGAGGGAGGACTAAAAAGGATGAAAAAGGGGGGAAATAGAGCGGGAGAGACACAGGGGGGAAGGAAAAGGCGTGGAAAAATGGGGATATGCGGAAATGTGGGCAGATGGATGGATGGTGAAAAATTGGAGATGATAAAGGGGAAGGGGAGAAAAAAGGAAAAAAAAAAGGGGAAAGAAGGAAGAGGCGGAATGGTGGATTATGGAAATACTCATTTGGAAAATAATTATTTAGTGTTTGTAGTAGTGTAGGTAGACTCGTTTTAGTTGTATTTATTTAGTTGCTTATCGAATAGTAGGAATTCGGGTCGAGGGATGGGGGTAAGTGTTTCTATTGCTAAGACTCATACAATTCAAAGTCAAGAAAGCTCAACAAGAAGAAACGCGCAATTCAATCATGGTCATATGTGATTTCAATTCAAATCAAGGATCAATTTCTACAAGGCACTTTTAAAAAATAAAAATTTAAAAAAAAAATACAATAAACAAACAAAAACTCTTAGTTTAAAAAAAAATATAAAAATCCCACACAAAGGTATATAGGCCTAACAAAGATGAACTATGAGTCAGTTAGAATCTTATTTAGTGTTAATATTTGTCTTCTGCGGTGAGGTTAACAGTCGCAGCCTATTTGAGAGATTGACCATTATAATGAATCGACCTAGGGAGTGCCTAATCAGGCTGTGCAAGGATTCTCTCCGTCTCGCAGGTGGCCTGATACATCTCCAATAAGCACGCCTCTACTGCTGTCCCAGTTAGAACCTTAGTCGGTGTATGTATTCGCGACTAGCACACACGGAGTCTTGTGAAGAGAGCAATTAACGGTTTATTGAATTAAAAGGAAGATATTAAGATACTTATACTTGTAGCATTGATTTACACAAGATAACTATCAACTTGAGTAGGATTTATATAAGATTGTGGCAAGATTGCTCTGTTAGATTTAACCCTAGCGGGTGTCTTGCAGACTGTAGTACTCGACATGCACGAAAACGCATAGTGATGGCGCTTATGTTAACACGTGGAGTATCCAGTCTTGGGCACTCAGTTTAAAAAGGTTAGTTCACACTACATACCGGTCGCTAAAGGGGAAGGTGTTGGTATGAGTGATGTAGTACGCGTACTTTGAGTACGGGATCTATAAAGTAATCAATAAATGCCTTTAGGCTACAAAGGCTTTATGGACATCTATCTGCAGTCGTAGTAACAACAGTATAGAGGATGATGTCCGATTAATAACCTATGTACGTAGTTTGTCACATATGGGCAGGCGATCGCAGAGGAGCCACTGTGTCTCACAGTAGGTCTCTGGGTCTATGTTGAGAACTGTTGGAGAGCCGTCGGAGCACCGATTCTCAGAGATGCAGAGTATCTGGCAGGCGGAGGCAGACGCAGGATAGATGCCTCACGAAACTTGGGAGAGAGGAGTGATGGTGTGATGGTCGAGAGTTAGGACGGCGGTTATTGAGTTTTGCTGTGTTTTGCGCGGAGTGTGCTTTCAATGTCTAATTGATAACCGTGAAGTGATGCTCTTAAGCGAGCTTCTTCTATTTGCACGGGACGAGTTTATATCTGGTCCATTCATCTGGGACATTGATGCTACGTCTCATTGAGTGCAAGGTAAGTATAGGCAGAGCTTTGTGGGATGCTGTTATAAATGGATGATAATGCCATATGATATCATGTATTACTATCTCGTTTGACTTTGCGATCTGACAGAATCAGGAGATTCCAGATCTCAAAGAGGTTGCGCGATATACTATTTGGGTTTTATGCTTAATGCTCTGTATCATCAGTACGAACGGGTTTCCGGATGGGAAGGTCTTTGGTACATATGTTTATTTGAAGAAAATGACGCTGGGAAAGATCAACTCTAGTCACTTGCAGGGACGTCAATTGTTCACGACATGATATGAGTACAAAGTATGGAAGAACAGAAAAGCATTGGAGTATGACGGTGTAAAGGTGTATATATATGGGTATTAGGGGAGTTAGGGTTCAGCGAGAGAGCACTGTGTGATGTCCATCTAATATACATAAATTACGTCGAGGAGGATCTGTGCGATGTCTATGTGCGTACAGTTACCGCAGAGGCATGCCGTGGTGGAGGATCCATTGAGGGTGGAGTTGTAAAGGTCGAGAGAACAGATTATGGTCTTAGATGACGGACGAGCGTCTGGGGATTATCTTGATGATAGTGGAATGTTAGAATCTAGTGAGTGATCATTTCTGGTATGGCTGACGGCCTTATAGATTCCTCTATGCCGGGAGATTAATGGGAGGTTAGTGTAGAGGGGTCTAGTTGTTGGGGTGGTAGTATGAGCGTGTTAACGGGTGTTCAACATGTGAGGGAGGGTAGAGGACGTCGCGATCTTGGCGGGCTGGGGGGACACACAGGGAGTGAATGGAGCTGGGGATCTGACAACGTGAAGGCACAGGAGGATAGTAGGTTCTCACGGAGGATTATAGACACGAGGTGGTGGCAGTGCGCTGTCTGGATTAGTGGGCGTGCCCGATCTAGCGGATCAGACTATATGGAGGTAGTGGACGCGGTATATTGCACTGTGTGCGGTTTCGTCGGATCACAAATCTTAGGAGCCTATTGGGACACATGATATGGATATAGGCTGTGGGTTGTACTAATAGGTACGCTCAGAAGTAATACTAGAAACTTCTACTGAAGGACCTTTTAGGATTAGAGCAAATACAATTACATACAGTGCGGTGTGCAAGTTAAGTGAGATCATGCAGGAAAGTAGAATAATAGTTGTCGTTTGGACAAGATCGAGCGACTTTATTACTGAGTACCGCGTCAAATTGAGCTTTGGAGGCTGATAACGTGCGTGAGATGTAGTGAGGAGCAGGGGAGGTCTATGACAGAGCTGGAACAGACGTGGCGTCTCGAAGTAGGATGGTGTGTATGGGAATCGCGGGTACTTTGTAACGAGAACTACTCAAACTAATGTCAGCGGATATCATCAAAATAGAGGGCCGCGAGCACAACGCAAGACAGATTGTCGCGAGTCAGAGAGTGTGAGCCGTCCATTATAAACAGACTCGCTTAAGGCGGCTGGTTGTCACAGATGATTGTAGGATATGGTGTGGAAGAGTACTCTCATTGCTTGGTGGACTTATTTGTCTGATATAGTCAGGGTATGTGTACATCGTATCAATGATGGTACTGAGATAAGTGGACGGTGGTGAGCCGTATTGTATAGTAGATTATAGTCCTTGCGTTGATTGTGCCTGCAGAGGTGGAGCATCGTGGAGATGACTGAGGGGAGGGAGAGGCGGTGCGGGCGTTTCGACCGGCTACAAAGACTGTCACAGTGGATCTTCAGGAGTACTATCATAGGAGTAACAACTCGGTGATTGGCCTCTGCTAGGACGGTTCGTGTCCCACTTTTGTCACATTATTAATTTTACGTGCGACGACGAGCGCGGCTTGCGTCGTGAAGAGGGGGCTGAGATAGACAATCTGATAGAGGGTGGCCACACATTGATCAGAGGATAAAGTGTACGAGTTCGAGAATAGGTCTGTCTGGGGGGGATGTGCACGTAAACTGCCACACGAACACAATAGGGGCGCAGCTACTGGGATGGTAATCTTAGAGGTACTGAATCGTGTTTGGAATTATTACTGCAGCGGTGTGGGTATATCAGCAACAACGAACTGGTGGACGAGGAATAAAGGGAACATAGGCAAAGTACACTTTGAACGGTCAAAGGCGATTGTTAGTGAATAGATACACTCATTTAGAACATCGACGAATAATCTGGTCTATCTATATACAGTCGGATGAGATCATGGGAATGTCGAATCGGGGCCCAGGAGTCCGGTATCTTGAAGACATATTGCCGCCGGAACCTCAACTAGACAATAACGACGTGATACGGAGATTTATTGTTGAGTCCACTAATACTCGGGGCAGAAGGCATGAGTACGTTCTCGGGGCTCAGCGAATGGATCTGAAGAATAGACTACGGTATGATGTCGGCAGACATCACAAAATAGGAAGATGGCATGTGGGGTAGTTAGAATATGAGAATCCGTTGGCGAGGATTGCACACAAACAATCTCGAGAGTCGTGCTAAATAGCGAGCATGAGTCTGGTAGCACACTTGATAGCATACTTATAGATCTGCGTGTGGTGAGTCAAGAGAAGGACCGAGAGCAGGCTATGCTACGACTGTTTGGAGGGGAATGATATGGTTCATTAGCCTTAATGAAGACGCGAGGCGTTATGACCACAAAGGGTAGAAGTTAGATAGTTCGGGCATTTGTGAGTGAGGCAGTGTGTGGAGATTAGGTTGTGATTATAGCGTGTTTAGTTAAGTGTAGGAGTGACGATGGTTTAACAAGACAATTTCAATGCTATTTAGGGAGATGAGAGACGTAGGAGGATGCAGTATAGTTACAGGGTACACGGGAGACGGTGCGACAACAACTCGATCGCAGAATTTAAGCAAACGCGTCACTAACTGGATAGCAACTAAGACACGATTACGTGAGATGATGAACACATAGTGGGCCAACCTGATGAGGATGCGGAAGAGACAATCAGGAGAGGCAGCAGGTCTTGCAAACACACAGAGGTAAACATTGGTGTGATTCATGAAGTGCCCTCATAGGAGGCTAGACACAATATGGTTATAGAAATGTCCTACACAATTATGAGAGCAAGGTGTCATCTTACTGTTTAGGGTCACTATAATCTTGAATCAATCTATATCAAACATGAAGGTGCATAGAGAAAACAGAATAGTATGTTTGTGTCCCACATGAGTACGACGAGGGAAGCCGAGGGAAAGTCCCAGTTAGCGATATTTCATAATGCATAAAGCTCACCAAGACGGAGTCATAATACAATGAACTAAGTTGTTTGTAGCGCAATATCGTAATCTTATAGCACAGCTCCTGAGATTGTTTCTCCCTAGACGCACCTCAGATGGCGGGGCGGGCGCACGGGTGAGGTTGGGGGTGGCCCTGGAGGTATTGAGTTGCGAGTGGAGCTACGCCCATTCACCTCAGTATCACCTGTCTAATCCTGAATTGTGAAACTATTAGAGGGGAATTTAAAGAGAGGAAGCCTCCTACCTTCCTTAATTTCCTACTTGACAACATCTAATCCCTAACTTTGGTATATGTTATAATCATTCTTTTTAGCATAATATACATTTTACAAACTACTTTGACATTAACAAAAGAAACACTAATGACTTAAATAATACAAAATCACATAATCGACACTTTTAATGATCCTAACAATCTCCCCCTAAGGGTCGATTATTCAGGGCGTTCTCTTCTTAATCCAAGTGGTCTTCCATTTACGTACATCTCCCATCTTCTCATCTGCCTTCGATGTTTCAATCTTTCTTCAATCTCTTCTTCAAACAACTTCAAGTATTCTGTTTCATCTTTGGTGAGATCTTTTTGAACATATCCATACTTGACGTCATTATTATAGCTCTTCAGACCTTCTAATACTCTATTTAACGTTGCATCACAAAACTTATGAATTTCTGTATGTCTCATCACCCGTTTCTCTTTCTTACTATTCTTGTAAATAATTCCATGCACAGGCTCATAGATGATGGAGAACATATCATGCTCTTCAATTCCTGGGAAAGTTATTGTTGGTGCAGTGAGATTAACCTTCTGTTGATAGCTTTCAATTCCAAGTTGGAAGTCATGCACTCTTTCCCATATCACTGAACTTCTAATGAAGACTGATAAAGACCATAGCAACCCTGTATCTGCATAATCTGGTACCTTGCCATTCATAATTAACAAGTATATGTCCTCAATATCATTCTTGTTAAGATTCTTGTAATCAGGCTCGGTAATTGATACGATGCAATCATTAGCTCTTCTTGCAACAATCTCTGTGATAAACTTGTGTTCATGACCCAATTCCCAATATGTTTTGATGACTTGAACGATTTTTGAGTTTGAATAAATCTCTTCCTTTGGTTTTCCAGGCTCTTTTTGTTTCCTTATGTAGAAGATCTTTGCATGAGGATTCTTCCAATGTTCAACACCATATTGAGCATAAGGATTGAACTTCTTTACACACTTATTCACCCATCTGGAAGTTCGTTCTTCAATATCATCATCGTTGAAGATAATTCTGAACCTTGTAAGTGACAAAACTATCTTCTCGGTCATAATTTCCTTTCTTCAAATACAAAAGGTCTTGATTAATCAGAGATAATGCTGGAGCTTCAGGATCTTTTTGGCAGCAAGAACCAATGGTGGTGGTCTTTCGTGGAGACGGAGAGACAAGTTTATTTTCTACTCACCCAGACAATGTCACTCTTCAAGAAATTCTTCATCTGCTCAATGTATACTGATGCTCATCTGCTGAAGTACATCTCTGTCATCAACATCACAGCCAATCTTTCTCAGTCTTAGCTTCATCAGTGGATTAGCGAACTTCTTTCAAAATGCTTATGATACTTTCTTCCGTTGGAAGTTTCATCATCGTCTGTAGCAGACGAGGACTGTCCAGAAAATCAAAATCATCATCCAGCACTGATTACCTAAAGTTGATGGAGCTTGTTCCTCTTGAAAAACTTGTCCAGATGATGACTCTCCAGATACATAAGCTTCATACTCCGAGGTCTTCTGCCGCTTCGCACTATTCTCCCCCTCAGGATGAGCATCATCATGAGGATCGTCCTGATCTCTTGGGTAACAGGCAGGAGTTCTACATGTAGTTTGTAGTACTGCATGTCTTTCAAACTTCATCTAGAGAGCCAACCATATTGCTATGTCTTGTTGTTGTAATTGAGGGTCAGCTTTCATAGCAAGATATAGTTGATATTGTTGTTCAGGAACATAGGATGTTTGTGATTGAGCTGGATAAACATGAAGAATATGCCAACATTAAATCGAACAGAAGCACAACTTGAGAGGAATGACATTGGCAATTTATCATTCTCAATTTGTGTTGAGATTGAGCTTGAATGTTTCCACGATCCTGTAAAAAATACGTTAGCAATCAGATCTTTCCATCTCTTTTTAGCCTTTTACCTCTCCAGACTCAACCACCGCATATTACACTGGGAAACTTATTCGAACTTGTTCAGGAACTTGCTGCATAACTTGCTTCTTAACGTATTTATCAACGATATCAGGTAATGACTCAACCATTACATCATGAAGATTATCAGCAAGTGTATCGAATGACTTTCTTGGCATGAACCTCGCCCGTAAATGTGCAAACAAATAACCATAACGTCCTTGTAACTCGTGAAAGAAGCTCTTGTAGCGTTTGAAGCGAGTAGGTTTTGTCTTGAACAATGATAGAAGGCGATTCGTTTTAGTTAACTTTTTGTGAGGTGAACTTGATGATGATGTAGTATGAGGAGTATCCGTCAATTCCTGAAGTTTCGCAGTATCTAAAGATACGAGATTAGAATGAATCCTAGGAGATCTAATTGGTGTGGAGATTGGTGAATTCCTAGACTCCTCTACATTCTTCCCTTTCTCCCTTCTCTTTAATTCATACACCTCATCAGTTATTTCTTCATCTTCATCAGTTACATTCACTGGTATAATAACGTTAGTAATCTCCTCCTTTGTTTCCTGAGAAATTTTCCACCTCTTTTCCTTAGCAATCTCCACTCCGGACTTTCCCTTATCACTACCGAGGCCTTCCTAAGAGTCGGGAATATTTGATTCATCATTCCTAGGGATTGAACTATCATCAACCATTCTTTCAATTTCTTCAGATGTCAAGTGCTCATCAACCAGTGCCACATTTTCTCTTGCTTCCTGCTCCTCATGACTTTTATGCTCAGCAAGACTAACTTGTAATGTATCTTGTATAATCATCTCATCTGCTTTGTCAACAGTTGGCACTGGAGCTGGTGGTGTTAGACGTGTGGATCTCCTTTCAGGGATACGAAGACGAATCACATTTGATCGTCTTAGAGCACTTAACTCTGCGGCTTCCTTATTAGGGTAAGGTGACCTAGGGGTGCTAGTTGTCCTATGCGTTCTGTGGGTAGACTCAATCGGTTGTGACTGAGTCGGAGGAACATCTATCCCAAACACCTCCGCATACATCCGACAATACTCCGTGTGCTTCATTTCATCAGTGATCATCCAAGCTGGTATCTGCATTCCAACTTTGTTTTTGTGTCTTCCTGAGTTAAAAATATTCTTCATGATATCATCATTTTGCAAATTGTGATACATGTCTCGAGCACGTCTTGAAATGTTAGGAAAGATAGTCATGTAATGACTGATAATGATCTTTGTAAATCTGGGATATGGAATCGAAGATGTTGGATGATGATGCAAATAGTAAAGTCCTTCCCATAGTAACTCTGCATAATCTACATGAACGTTATTAACAAAGCAATACAGCATTTGCATTAACTGCAACGGCGGCTAGTCCCATCCAGTGACACGTGTTGTTAAGTATTTGGAGAATATTTTGCATAACGTTTGCCATGGCTGCAGAAGACCAGTAGTCTTGAAATTTGATTGTGTCTTTAACTCTATTGTAAATCCCAATACTTGCTTATAGAATGGAACCATGTCAAAAAATGATGGTGGTGGTACGATGCTTGTGGAAGATGAAAGATTTGTCTGAAGTCATCCAGTGTAAGAGTGAGTTTTTTCTTGTCCAGCATAAACCTGAGCTGATACTTTGATATGTCTTCCTTTAAAGTATGCCAGAACTGTGCCATATAAATCCATGGAACGGATGAAGAAGCTGCAATGCTGAATCGTAATGGATGATTCTTGATGATATTCGTCAGAATTTTGCTTTCTGGTGGACATTGCACATGCTCAAGATCAACTTTCTTGTTAGCATCCAAAGATCATTCTCGTGTTTTCGGAGGCGATAGTGTCATCTGGATGAACATTAGCTCATGTTGTTGTTTGTGCCATGATGATTTACTGAATGATTACAATTGAGATTGATAGATAGACACACAATTCCATTTGACATTTTTGTCTTTTTCCACTATGTCGTTTATATGTTCTGGTAATTCTTTTTTTGACATAATTTTTTGATCAGTTTGTTTCCCATGATCTCGTTCTTGCTTCTTTCTAGCCACATTTCATACGCTTTATTCTTTTGATTTACCAAATTTTGTGTTTCTATCAATTCTTTTTTGAACACCTTTTGATTTGCTTTTTTTACGTATGGATTAAAACTCTCTATTCTGTTTTTTAGAATAGTCCACACCAGAAATTCTTTTTGACATGATACTCTTTCAAGAATGATGATGATTTCTCTTTTGATTTAAAGCAATACTCTTTTATGAAAAATTAAAGAGAATCAAAACGCAACCAGTACAAATGTCACTTTCAAGTACAGTACTTGTTTGTCTCTATTCTCAAAACGCAACCAAGAACTTAGTCAAAACGCAATGACGAAAAAAACTTCAAACTAGCTCGATTTCACCCATTTATCCACGAACTAAGCTATAGAACCTTAATAAGTGATACAAGGGATTGTTCTAAACACAAAAGTACATAACTTTAGTCATTTTAGCCACGAAATGAAGATCAAACTTTGCTTTTCTTTGCTTTTTATTTCGAACCAAAACAACAACAAAAATACACGAATTTTGATTTTTAAACCACAAATCAAACACTAAACACCCGAGGCTCTTGATACCAAATGTCGGTTACCCTTAATCACTTCACTTCATTACTTGTTGCTCGAATTCAAGAAGAAAAGAGAAGGAAAATGGAAGAAGTTTAGAGAGAGAAACAAGAGAGAGAAAATGGTTAATTTACTTGCAAATGGAATTCTTACAAATGAACCAACACCATTTTCCTTGATGGAAAATGGTATATATACCCTACACAACTACATGGGGCGTGTGGGCTTTTACTTGGGCCGGGCTCGGGATTGACTTGGGCTTTTAGCCCGATACACATACAATATTAGCTTACATTTACGAGCCCGTTTACCCTTCTAGCCTAGTACAACGTATATTAATTTAGTGACCGAGACCTAATATAATTATGAATGAACTTCCATTGTTTGACTCAATATTTTAAGGCTAACATAGATCCATGCTTATCTTTCACTAATTTCCATAGAGTTTCCAAATCTTCTTTGTCAAAATCTCTAAGCATATGAATCATTAATGAGTACCTTTTTGAACTTCCATTAGCTCTTATGATTTGAAATAGACTGATCTTTCCTTCTTTAAAAATCTTTCAATCAACGATGCTTGGAGGTTTAGTAGCTAATGATATAGCATCAGTTGCTACTTCCTCTTCATCAGGAACAACCTTTATAAGCTTTTTCATCTCAGCTTCTTCTTGATCATCATCTATATTTTGCTTCTTTGCTTTCTCTTGTTCTAGCTCATCTCCTGCTCTTTTAGAACTGCTTTCTTATCCTATTGTCTCATCTCTCTTAGAACTTTCTTCCCTTTCAGTGCCTTCTACCAACTCTGTTCTGAAGTCAACAAAGGTGTTCACCCTTTTCATTGCTTTATCAAATAACTCCTGAACATTGGCAAATGACTTAGTTTTCAAGTCTTTGGGCTTCCATCCTTCCATGTTTTTCAGATAGGTACACATTATACTTCTTTGTTGAGCTTTAGTTGGTGGTCTGTTCCTCTTTTCCTCTGCTCTCTTAGCTGCAAAGAACTTCCTCCTTTTCTCTAAGAGTTGCTGAAACAGTTTAGACTTCTCTTCAATAGTCAACTCTTCTTGTTCCTCTTGTTGCAGCCTTTGAGCCAACTCATAATCTGTCTCAACCTTATCCTGAATATCATTCCATTGTGCAACTAAGACAGCATTGGCTTCTTCTTTTTCTCTTGCAACCCTTGCTTCCTCATCAAATTGAGCTTGTAGCCTTATAGCTTCTTGTTCATCAAAGAGGACTTGATCTTTCTTTTTCAAAGGCTTCTCAGGTTCTATCATCTTTTCTTTACCCTTATCCTTTGAACCTTGACCCTTAACCTGTGATGGTTGTTAAGAAGAAATTGTTAGAGTTGATTCACTTGGCTCTTGCATAACAATCCTTTTTTCCTTGGGTTTTGCACTCTTTATCTCTATAAGTGTTTGAGCCAAAGTCATTTCAACTTCATCAGCAATAGTTGTTGTAGCAGTTGTTGTTGTAGTGGTAGCAGCATTAACCACAGGCTCTTTAATTTCTACAAACACAGGCTCTTCAATTTCTAAACATGTCAGGATCAATATCAACATGAGTACTATCCAAGGTGATGTCTTCATTAGCATCAATATCAAGAATTTTCCTCCCCTGTTTGGATGCATCCTCCTGATCACCCAAATTAGCTTCATCATATGAGGAAATAACTTTAGCACTTAGACCAGCCTTGTACAATCTTCTAAGCTTGTGAGTTCTTGACTTTTGCTTGTTCTCAAGCTTCTTCACTCTCCTTTTTAAGCTATCAATCTCTAGTGCTTGAATGGTCTTTGTAGTCTCCAAGTCAAGAACCTTCTTTTGTAAGTTGGTACAAAGTTCTATCAATTCATTGAGTTTTAGACTATCCTCACCACTGAGCAGTGTATCATTGGAATGTGTAGGTACACTTTCCACATTTTTAGTCTCATCTGCCATAGGTTTTGTAGGACCACCAGGTTGAGAAACTTCAGTGTCCTTCCTCTGTTTCCTCCTAGGTTGTTTCTTCTGAGGTTGTGATGTAGATGGTTGAGTAATAATAGGTGTGTGATGGGGATCAGTGGGATTAGCTGAACCTTCACCCATTTCTTCATGAGCTTGAACAATCATAGTTTGAAATAAAGGTGTGATTGTTCTAGAAAAAACTTTTCCTTTGCTTTTCATGTTAGCAAAAATATTCTTTGTGTGAGAGGAGGTAACATAAATCTTTTTGTGATGTGACATATCTCCAAGTTGTTGATTAACAAATACTTGCACAAACCTTGGATACATCCAGAATTTAACCATACTATCCACATTCTTCACCATACTATCAAAGATATACTTGGAAAAGTTGAAATTTTGGTTTGTGGCTAAGCAGATAATTACAGAAGCCATAGTGCTACTGAATTCGTTCCATGCAGTAGTCTTAGCACTTAGGCGTTGCAAAATTATATGAATAAAAAACTTCCATTAAGGAGAAAAGAAAGCTTTATAAAATGTAAGCTTCTGAGTAAGTTTCTCATACCCTATCTGGTCAGTTCTTCAAAAATGATAGCAGTGGGTAGACATTCAGTACCTTCAGCATCTTCTAGTTGAAGATCTCTCCTTATAGTGGATTCAATTATGATCACCTTCTTCTTATCTACTAGGGCTTGCAATTGTACTTCCCCATTAACCGTTTTTGCTTTGACAGTATCCCAGAACTGTTTAATACATGAACAATAGATTGTAGGATTGACGGTTAAAGCATATTTGATAGGGTTTGCATTTAGAAAATCAACTATCTCCTTAAACCCTTCACTTTTAGTAGGTTTCTCTAAAAACGCAACTAAATTGTGAGTATCAGCAAACTTTAGATCTGACATTGTATTGGGTTTTGATGAAAAATGATGAAATTGAGTTAGGGTTTATGATTAGAGAGTATGTAAAAGATTGAAATCGATTGAATGTGTGATTGAAACCCTTAATCGAAGGATTTATAAAACTACCCTCAACAGAATTAACGTTCACCAACAGTAGTAAGTAACCCAGCAGTAGTAACTCAGTAGTAAATTAAGCCTGGCAGCATTAACTTACAACCAGCAGTAGTAAGTTACACCTAACAGCGTTAACTTTTTCTAGCAGCAGTAAGTTTATGCCTAACAGTATTAACTTTGAATTACCAGCATTAACTCCAATTCCTTTCTAATCAGCATTTCCATCATCAAATTAATATTTTAACTTACAAATTCTCTCTGTTTATTTTTGATATCTCTCAATTCTTTTAGCTCACAATTCTCTCTGTATGTTTTTGTTGCCACACATCTCTCTTTCTATTTTTTACCACACTATTTCTCTTAATTCTTTTTCTCACCAATTCACTCTATTTGTTTTTATTTTCACACGTCTCTCTTTCTGTTTTTATTCTCACTTATTCTCTCAATTCTTACAGTATTAATTATACTAGCAGTAGTAAGTATAACTAATAGTATTAAGTATAACTAGCATCACTAATTATACTTAACAGCAGAAACTTGAAGTTACCAGCACTAACGCAAATTTCCATCCTTAGCAGCTTTTGCATTCCATACCAATCATCATTTTTGTATAATCCGCTGCACATTAACATAATTAACCTCCCCTTAATCAATACTTTAGAGGCTAAGCATTCCAATACTTGCAATCAGATATTGAAATCTTCTGACATCAAATGCTTTTGTGAGCAAATCTGCAACATTCTGATTTGTGTGAATCTTGATCATCTAAATAAGCTTCTTCTCATTGGAATCTCTGATAAAGTGATGCCTAATCTCAATGTGCTTTGTCTTTGAGTGAAAACAGGGTTCTTTACTATGCAGATAGTACTCAATATGAATCTTAGTCTGTATAAAATTATATCCATAATCCAGCAATTGATTTTGAATCCAAAGAACCTGTCCATAGCAATTGGAAGCAGCTATATACTCAGCTTCAGTTATTGAATTAGCAACCACGGTCTGCTTTTTGCATTGCCATGAAATCAATCAACACCCTAGGAATTAACAACCTCCTGTTGTGGACTTCCTATCTAAGCTTGCTCCTGCATAGTCACTGTCAGTATATGCCACCAAATCAAAAGGTGAATCCTTGGGATACTAAAGGCTCAATTTAGGTTGACCTTTTAAGTATCTAAAGATCCTTTTCACAGCATGAAGATGTGAACTTTTAGGATTAACTTGGAATCTTGCACAAGCACATACTATAAACATAATATCAGGCCTTGAAGAAGTTAGATACATCAATGATCCAATCATGGATCTATACAAGTGTTCATCTACATCTTCACCATCTGCATCTTTGAGCAAAGGCTTATGGGTTTCCATGGGTGTGCTTGCTGTTTTGACATCACTAAAGCCAAATTTCTTCAAAATCTCAGTCACATACTTGTCTTGACTTATAAAATACCCATCTTCCTTCTGCTTCACTTGCAGTCCTAGGAAGAATGTGAGTTCACCCATAGAGCTCATTTGAAACTTCTTATGCATCATTTTCTCAAATTCAGTGCATAATGACTTCTTTGTATAGCCAAAAATGATATCATCTACATACACTTGAACTAACAGAATATCACATTTGTCTCTTCTAATAAATAAAGTCTTGTCTATCTTTCCTCTCTGAAACCCATTGTCCAATAAATAAGTTGACAAGGTTTCATACCAAGCTCTAGGAGCTTGATGCAGTCCATAAAGTGCCTTTTCTACTTTGTATACTATGTCAGGAAAGTCTGGATCTTCAAATCCTGGTGGTTGACAAACATATACTTCCTCTTCAATCTTTCCATAAAGAAAAGCACTCTTGACATCCATCTGGTACACCACAAAGTCTTTAAATGAGGCATAGGCTAAGAATAGCCTAATTGCTTCAATTCTGGCAACAGGGGCAAAAACCTCATCATAATCAATTCCTTCTTCTTGTGTGTACCCTTGTGCAACCAATCTTGCTTCATTCTTAATCATGATACCTCTTTTATCCTTTTTGTTTCTGAAGACCCATTTAGTTCCTATAGCTCTCTTTCCATTAGGTAACTCTACCAAAGTCCAAACTTCTTGTAGCTTGAATTGTAGAAGCTTTCCCTGCATAGCCTTTATCCAGCTTGGATCCTTCAGTGCTTGAATTACCTTTTTGGGTTCTTCTTGTGATAGAAAGCAAGCAAACAAGCAGTTTTGAAAGTCTTTATGGTTTATTCTTTGCTGAATTGAACTAAACAACTCATGTTCTTCCAAATTCTTTGTCATTCTTATTGTTTGAGGTGCTAAATGCAAGTCTCTAATAATTTGTTCAACTGGATGATCTTTGTGTATTCTTATAGTTGGAATAGGACTGACAGGCATAAATGCATCTAAATTGTTCATGTCAGCCTCTGCACCAACATCTTCATCACCATCTGAATAAACAATATCTTCCAATTCAGGCATATTTGGATCATTTGGAAGTTCAATGCTTGTTTTTGGATCAACAGCATTAACTTCTGAGCCAGCAGCATTAACAGTTGAACTAACAGCATGAACATTGTTAGTGTTGTTTCCATCACTAGCAGTATTAATATTGTTAGTGCTGTTAATACTATCATCCTGATTAATTCTTGGCTCCTCTGTACTTGGAGCCTCACTATTTTTCCCTTTAGTTGGATTTCCACTTTCATTCCCTGGATCTTTAGCATCCTTCTTTTCCTCCTCCCTGATAGTTTGAATCCAGGATCAGGAGAACTCTTTGAATCTTAAGAGAATAGTGAATCAGCAGGCCATATTGGTAGTAGAATGTACTCTTTGCCAGGTACTGTCTCCATTCTAGCTTTACCTGCAGCATTACATGCTTTTGTACCTACATTACCATTAGATTGATTCCCTGCAACAACTGGCTTATAGTTCATAGAATTTGTTAAGGCATCTATATCAAAAGGCCAATTAGGTCCACTTCCTATAATATTAGATGTATTCTCACTAAACTGAACATGCAGGTTCTCCTCAACTATCCTAGTTCTACTGTTGAATACTCTGAATGCTTTGCTATTGGTAGAGTATCCTACAAAGAACCCTTCATCAGCCTTTCCATCAAATTTACCTAGGTGATCTATGGTATTAAGGGTTGTAACAGGACACCCAAATGGTCTCATGAAGCTTAAGGCAGGTTTTCTACCTAGAAAAAGTTTATAAGGGGTTTTGTTTTGAGGCTTGATAACTAACACCCTTTTTTGGACATAACAAGTAGTATTAACCGCTTCAGCCCAGAAAGTTGTTGGCAATTTTGAATCAGCTAGCATAGTCCTAGCAGCCTCTATTAGTGTCCTATTTTTCCTTTTTGCTACTCCATTTTCTTGTGGAGTCCTAGCAACACTAAATTCTCTCTTAATACCCTTCATTTCACAGAACTGATTCATGACCCTATTCTTGAATTCAGTCCCATTGTCACATCTAATCACTTTCACCTTAAGGTCTATTAGATTTTCTATGCCTGTTATAAATGTTTTAAGGATTTCAGTAGTTTCATCCTTAGTGGCTAAAAAGAAAACCTAACTAAACCTACTAAAGTCATCTGTGACAACTAGGCAGTACATCTTATTCATTAGACTCTTTACAAATGTTGAGCCAAACAAATCCATGTGCAACATTTGTAATGGTTGGTTGATTGAACTGACTGTTTTGGTCTTACAAGAAGCTCTGTGTTACTTTCCCTTCTGACAAGCAACACAGGTTTGATTAATTTCAAAAAGTTTTGAAGGTAAACCTCTTACAAGGTTTCCCTTTACCAGTTTATTCATTGTTTTGAAATTTACATGTTTAAGCCTCCTATGCCAAAGATTAGATTCATCTGGTGTGGCTTTTGCAAAGAGACAAGTGAGACTTCCTTAAGGAACAACATTCTTTAAGACAATACTATACATGTTATCCTTTCTAGGAACTTTAAGTAAAACAAGACTTTCATCAGTTAACTTAAAGTCTGGAGACAGAACAACACATTCAGTATCAGTAAAAAGAATACTATTCTTCTTGTTACACATTTGTGAGACACTGAAGAGGTTAAACTTTAGTTCCTTTAGAAAATACACATCTTCAAAATCCAATTTACCAATTCTTATTTTACCTTTCCTAGTAATTTTCCTTCCTTTGGAATTACCTCCAAAGGCAACATATCCTCCATCAATTTCTTTATAATCTATAAGATAGGATCTGTTTCCTGTCATGTGCCTAGAGCATCCACTGTCAATCACTCCTTTATCCTTTAAATCTTGATGTGGATTGCTCTACACATAATGGTAGGAAAATTAGTTTCTTTTGGGGACCCAAGCCATTACTGACTTGGATCTGCCTTGTGCATCAATATAGTCAAATCTTTTAAAGGACATTGATGCACCATTGTTTCTGGAGACATGGTCTAAAATTTTGTGCTTTGGTCTCTAAACCCAACATGCTGAGGCCTTAATAGCATTTTTATTGTTTCCCTTAACAGCACTAATAACTACTTTTGGCCTAGAAGTATTAACCCTTGTTCCCTTAACAATATTAATCTTTTTAATGAAATTATTGTTATTAGTTGCTGTTATTTTGTTAAAAGGCCTTCTAGCTGTTAAATATACTTAATTAATAACATTTTTCATGGGTCCTGCATTATTCATTGTTGTTCTTGGTTGAACAGTATTAACTGGCTAGCAATATTAAGTGAAATTGGGCTAGACCTAGTTAAGACTGTTCTTGGAATCATGTTCCTTTTTGAACTGGGTGAGTTAATTTAGAGAAATTCTGTTTGTTCACCCTTTGAACATTGGTCCAAACTGGTTTTGCAAATCTTCCATTATTATACTAGTTATTACAATCATTTTTTAAATGATCAAAACTACCACACACATGACAAGCTTTGTTGAACATCTTAAAATCACTCCCTAATTTTTTAGACATCTGTTGGTTCCAGTTTCTCTTGTTCCCTTTAGGACTAGGTGTATTTTGCCTATTTTTATCAACTGATGTTTTCCTAGGAGATTTTACTTGCTCAGTAGACTTAACAAAGTTTATCTTAGCAAAACTAGGTTTATTAAACATCTCAACTGTTTTAACCTTAGGCACATTTTCTTCATCGCTATCATGACCAACCCGACGCACCCTCTTGGTGTTATGACAAACCACACGCACCCTTATGGCTGTAACACTAAACCGAACGCACCCTTATAGTGCATAAATCAAACTGAACGCACCCATTTATGTGGGTGGCTGTCGTAGTGGTGGCGGTGGAGGCGTGGCGAAACAAGGATGGTGGTGAGGTGGTGGCTGCGTGGGGCAGAAACACCACACAAAAGAAAAGGGGTGGCGGTGATGAGGTGGTGTTATGGTGGCGTTGGTGGTGTCGAGGGTGGCGTGCGTCGGTGGTGACGCGGCTGAGACAGCCGAAGGGGGGAAAGGCGCGTGAAGGCGAGTGAGTATGATGATCGGATAGATCGGGTCACGAGCAACATTTTCGAACTCGGCCGAAAAAGTCCGCCGGAAAAGTTTTCCGGCGGCGGTGGTGGCCGGAGGTCGGCCGGATGTGGTGGCGGCCGGAAAAATATGGGGGAGAGAGAGAGAAGTGATGATATGTATGTGTGTTTATATGAGATGGAAATGAATTTTAATATATAAATTATATACATATAATAAAATTTATAATATGAAATGATAATATCCAATAGTCTAAGGTTTATTTTGTAACTTTTTAGTATAATTTTGATAACTATCGGTTCGGGACTCGTTTGAGCGACTTAACGGATGTTTCAAAATACGAAACTTGCGCCATTGTTTTCCAAATCATTTTTCCGATAAAAATAAGTATTTACTTGATAATATTTCATGATTATTTTTATAATATTTATAAAAATGTTCGTTATTTATTTAGTGACTCGGTTAAAATAAAAATAAAATTTTAACTCGGATGTTCGCGTTATCAACAATGCTTAAATAAGTAAAATATTAAATGATTTTATTTAATATTTTTATTAAATAAATAGTGATAACTAAAAATAAATTTAATTATTCTTGTGTGTCGGTACCCGTTGTGTGCAGTTTTCAAAACTTTGCGATGCTGTTTTGCCCCCCTTTGCTTGTGTTCAAGTCTGGGTAAAAACTAAAAAGTTGTCTGAAATATCGTTTTACATCAAATTGCTTTAGGGTCCGAATCGTGAAAACGTGATTTAGTGGTTCGTTTTTGATAAATCAACTATGAATTAATATATATCCTTTTTCGTTTTCGAATCAAATAAGTTAAAAATAACTTTCCCTTGAGAGATGTAATAATAAATATGATTTATTATTTAAAATATGTTCCGAAAATTTTACCGGTCACGCGGTAATTGCTTTTATGTGACAATGAACGACCAAAAGTCAAAAAGGTCAAGTCAGACTCGAAAAGTCAAAGATTAAAATAGTCCTTTAAAATTTCGAAAATTCTCAGATGTTACAGCATAGGTTAAGAATAGCCTAATTGCTTCAATTCTTGCAACAGGGGCAAAGACTTCATCATAGTCAGTCCCTTCTTCTTGTGTATACCCTTGAGCAACCAATCCTGCTTTATTTTTAATCACAATTCCTCTTTCATCCTTTTTATTCCTAAAGACCCATTTAGTGCCTATGGGCCTTTTGCCATTTGGTAAATCCACCAAGGTCCAAACCTTTTTTAATTTAAACTGTAGAAGCTCATCCTGCATAGCTTCTATCCAGCTTAGATCCTGCAATGCTTGAATTACCTTCTTGGGTTTTACTTGTGATAAGAAGCAGGCAAACAAGCAATTTTGAAAGTCTTTATGGTTTGTTCTTTGTTGAACTGAACTAAACAAACCATGTTCTCCCAAATTCTTTGTCATTCTTCTTGTTTGAGGTGTGAATTAAGTACTCAAATATTTCTCTGCACCAACATCTTCATCATCATCTGAATAAACAATGTCTTCCAATTCAGGCATATTTGGATCATTTGGAAGTTTAATGCTTGTTTTTGGATCAACAACATTAACTTCTGTGACAGCAGCATTAACAGTTGAACTAACAACATTAACATTGTTAGTGCTGTTTCCATCACTAGCAGTATTAATATTGTTAGTGCTGTTAATATTATCATCCTTCTCTTGATTAATTCTTGGCTCCTCTGTACTTGGAACCTCACTATCTTTCCCTTCAGTTGGATTTCCACTTTCATTCCCTGGATCTTTAGCATCCTTCTTTTCCTCCTCCCCTGATGGTTTGAATCCAGCATCAGGAGAACTCTTTGAATCTTGAGAGAATAGTGGATCAGCAGGCCACATTGGTAGTAGAATGTAATCTTTGCCAGGTACTGTCTCCATTCTAGCTTTACCTGCATCATTACATGCTTTTGTACCTGCATTACTATTAGATTGATTCCCTGCAACAACTGGCTTATAGTTCATTGACTTTGTTAGTGCATCTATATCAAAAAGCCAATTAGGTCCACTTCCTGCAATATTAGGTGTATTCTCACTAAACTGAACATGCAGGTTCTCTTCAACTATCCTAGTTCTACTGTTGAATACTCTAAATGCTTTGCTATTGGTAGAGTATCCTACAAAGAACCCTTCATCAGCCTTTCCATTAAATTTACCTAGGTGATCTATGGTATTAAGGATTGTAACAGGACACCCAAATGGTCTCATGAAGCTTAAGGCAGGTTTTCTACCTAGAAAAAGTTCATAAGGGGTCTTGTTGTGAGGCTTGATAACTAACACCCTATTTTGGACATAACAAGCAGTATTAACTGCTTCAGCCCAGAAAGTTGTTGGCAATTTTGAATCAGCTAGCATAGTTCTAGCAGCCTCTATTAGTGTCCTATTTTTCCTTTTTGCTACTCCATTTTGTTGTGGAGTCCTAGCAACACTAAATTCCCTTTTAATATCCTTCATTTCACAGAACTTATTCATGAGCCTATTCTTGAATTCAGTCTCATTGTCACATCTAATCACTTTCACCTTAAGGTTTATTAGATTTTCTATGCATGTAATAAATGTTTTAAGGATTTCACTAGTTTCATCCTTAGTGGCTAAAAAGAAAACCTAACTAAACCTACTAAAATCATCTGTGACAAATAGGCAGTACATCTTTTTCATTAAACTATTTACAAATGTTGGGCCAAACAAATCCATGTGCAACATTTGTAATGGTTGGCTGATTAAACTGACGATTTTGGTCTTACAAGAAGCTATGTGTTGCTTTCCCTTCTGACAAGCAACACAGGTTTGATTAATTTCAAAAAGTATTGAAGGTAAACCTCTTACAAGGATTCCCCTTACTGGTTTATTCATTGTTTTGAAATTTACGTGTCCAAGCCTCCTATGTCAAAGATTAGATTCATCTGGTGTGGCTTTTGCAAAGAGACAAGTTAGACCTCCTTGAGGAATAACATTCTTTAAATCAACATTGTACATGTTATCCTTTCTAGGAACTTTAAGCAAAACATGACTTTCATCAGTTAACTTAAAGTCTGGAGACAGAACAACACATTCAGTATTAGTAAAAAGAACACTATTCTTTTTGTCACATATTTGTGAGACATTGAAAAGGTTAAACTTTAGTTCCTTTACAAAATACACATCTTCAAAATCCAATTTACTAGTTCTTATTTTACCTTTTCCATTAATTTTCCCTCCTTTGGAATTACCTCCATAGGTAACAAATCCTCTATCAATTTCTTCATAATCTGTAAGATAGGATCTGTTTCCTGTCATGTGCCTAGAGCATCCACTGTCAATTACTCCTTTATTCTTCAAATCTTGTTGTGGATTGCCTTGCACATAATGGTAGGAAAATTAGTTTCTTTTGGGGACCCAAGCCATTACTGACTTGGACCTGCCTTATGCATCAATATAGTCAAATCTTTTAAAGGACATTGATGCACCATTGTTTCTGGAGACATGGTCTATTGTGCTTTGGTCTCCAAACCCAACATGCTGAGGCCTTAACAACATTTCCCTTGTTTCCCTTAACAGCACTAATAACTGCTTTTGGCCTAGCAGTATTAACCCTTGTTCCCTTAACAGTATTAACATTTTTAGTAAAATTATTGTTATTAGCTGTTGTTATTTTGTTAAAAGGCCTTTTAGCAGTTGAATATGCATTATTAATAACATTTTTCATGGATCCTGCATTGTTCATTGTTGTTCTTGGTTGAACAGTATTAACTAGTCAAGCAGTATTAACTGAAATTGGGTCAGACCTAGTTAAGACTGTTCTTGGAACCATGTTTCTTTTTGGACTGGGGTGAGTTAATTTAGAAAAATTATGTTTGTTCACCCTTTGAACATTGACCCAAACTGGTTTTGTAAATCTTCCATTATTATACCAGTTATTGCAATCATTCTTCAAATGATCAAAACTACCACACACATGACAAGCTTTGTTGAACATCTCAAAATTACTCCCTAATTTTTGAGACATCTGTTGGTTCCATTTTCTCTTGTTCCCTCTAGGACTAGGTGTGTTTTGCCTATTTTGATCAACTAATGTTTTCCTAGGAGATGTTACTTGCTTAGTAGACTTAACAAAGTTTATCTTAGCAAAACTAGGTTTATTAAACATCTCAATTGTTTTACTCTTAGGCACATCTTCTTCCCTACTTTCAGACACCCAATCCTCAATAATTATGGCTCCATTTTCTTTCTTAGCATTCTCAGGTTCATTAGTCTCAACAGTATGCTTTTTAACTACAGACTCACTAACAGACTCATTCACTTCCACATAATCATCTAGACTATGATAAACTAAATCATGCTTAGGTGGCATAAAATTCCCAGTATAGGGAGGTGGGACAACATTATACCCTAATCCTGTTTTACACTTATCCATTATCTGTCTGTCTAGAAGTTCACTTAGGCTTTTTGATGAATTTTCAAAATTTTGTACTGTAAGTTGAACCTCATCTTTTTCTTTTGTAACCAACTCCAACTTCCTTTTAAGCTCTGTAATATCTAAATCTCTTAAATAGATTTCACGTTTTAAGAGTTTTATATCTTCCTCATACACAGACTCATTTTTCTTAAAGACTAACAGTCTAGCTTCTACAGATTCTAAACCAGTTTTATAAGAGACAACACTTATCCTAGCTGTTCTTAAGTCTTTAACTAATTGTTCATTTTGTTCTTTTAGATCTTTTACACATTCTAAACAAGATGAACAACAATTTGAGTCATTAGATACCTCAGAGTTTGTAGAAGAAGTTGAACTTGTTAAAGAATAAGCCATGAGAGCAAAATTGGTTGGACCTTCTTCTGCTTGGTCACTCCAATCATAGCCAAATCCATCACACTGAGACACTAAGGCATTTGAAGTAGTTTCTTCAACTGGCACAGTCCTTCTTGTAGGCTCCTTGTTCCTGCTGTCTTGATTCCTGGGTGCCCTACACTCCCTTGCAAAGTGTCCTCTCTTATGGCAGTTGAAACACTCCACCTTGGACTTGTCAAACCTAATTCTTTCTTTGTTGGCCATGTCCAGCTTCCTTCCAGTATTCTTCAGGAATCTTCTTGCCCTCATAGTTAGCATAGCAATGTTCCACCTTAAATTATATTTAATTAACACTTTTTATTAAATAAAAATATTTAATAAATTAGTCATCATTTTATTCAGTAACGTTTGTTGAAGACGCAAATATTCAAGTAAAAGATCATTTTACGGATAAAGTTTATCAGTAATATACAAATAAATAATTAACGTTTTAAATAAATTTTATAAAACGTTTATGAAAATTAGTCGAGTGGATACTCGTTTTTATGGGAAAAATTATTTGGAACAAGTAAAACAATGCGCAAGTTTCCGCGTTATGAATCTTCATCTAACTGTCCCCGAACCATTATCTTGCAAAAGTTACACTTATGGTCCCTGTGGTTATATTTACAACACTAACCCTAAACTATTAAACACTTGTCACTTTTCTTATAACTTTTAATATATATATAAAATTTATATATTAAATAACACACACACATACAACACTCCATCTCCTCCCTCATCCCTCTCAAAATTCCGGCCACCGGAAAACTTTTCCGGCGAGTTTTCCGATCACCACCGTCGTCGTCGGCCGCCACCCAAAAATATAAAATATGTAGTCTCCCACCCGATTCTATCCGTTCTATACTGGACCACACGCACAGCCACGCGCCTCCCTTCGTCCCCACCACCAGCCGTCGCCCACTGTCACCACCACAACATCATCACTCACCCACATCACCCCATCTCCCACCACCACCACCACCCCCCGTCAACCCCTAGCCACCAACTCCACGACAACCACCACCATCACCTCGTCATCCTCACCTCCACCCCGTCACAGCCGCACCACCATAGGGTGTATTTATTTCTTTTTATTATTAAAACAGTAAGGGTGCGTTTGGTTGTCTCAACATAGGGGTGCGTTTGGTTTAACAAGAACACCGAGAGGGGTGCGTTTGGGGTTAACAGCCATAGGAGTGTTTGGTTGTGGGGTTAACAGCGTAAAGGGTGCGTTTGGTTCTGTCATTAACTACCAAAGGGTGTGTTTGGTTTAGGTTATAACAGAATAGGGGTGTTTGGGTTTAAGATAAACGAAAGGGTGCGGTTGGTTTGCTGTTAACAGCCATAAAGGGTGCGTTTGGTTTCATAAAACGACCAAAGGGTGCGTTTGGATCTGAGTTAAGCACCAAGGGTGCGTTTGGTTGTGATAGAAACACCAAAATAGGTGCGTTTGGTTTGACAGAAATCAATAAGGGTGCGTTTGGTTGCGCAGAATCACAGTTAGGGTGCGTTTGGGTAGGCCGAAAACCGAATAGGGTGCGTTTGGTGTAGCAGTTTCATCATAAGGGTGCGTTTGGTTTAGCGAAACAACAAGGGTGCGTTTGGTTTATATAAATCAACAATAAATATATCGTAAAATTTTATAAATATAAAAACCGGATATATTGGTGGTTTTAAATGGTTAAATAAATGTAATATTTATTATTTCGTTAGTTTAAATATATATATATATATATATATATATATATATATATATATATATATATATATATATATATATATATTTAAAACGCGCGAGTAATTGCAACACGGATTGATTGAAAAATGATTAAGTTATATAGTTTTAAGATTGTTTAATTTATAACTATACAATAACCAGTTAAACGAACGAGAACTATACTTTTACAACAAGGCAACTAGTTTAGTTAAAAGTCGTAACGAAATAAAAAAAGAATACCGATAATACTACATTTATAAAAATATAAGAATCTCCGCCTTGAAGAAAAGGCAAATTAACTTTTGTAAAAGCTTTACAAACATCGGTTACATGATTCGTAACATTAAAACGTGCGGTTATTTTTATGCAAGAACGCTTTATTAATTAAATTGGTGATTTCCGAAAACGTGTCGAATTATGTTGTTTTGATTATTTTTCTCATGGTTCTTATATAATACTTGCAAGGTATTATATACTTTTATTTTATTTTCATATAAAATACATGTCGCGTATTATATACACTTCGTATATCTTTGGGTGTATGTCTTTGTCATAAATTCACGATATGAATTATACACTTTGTTCCATCTTAATAGGTTATAGAACGGAAATATTACACCTTTGGCGTTTAACTTCGAATTTAAATTTATTTAACCAACCACCAAACTATTACAACTTGGAATCTAAATCTTTTATCAACGTGTCGCGTTGACGTAACCATTCATCGGGAAACCCAAATACATTATCCTAGGCTAGTGGGTCTTAGCCGTTAAGAAACCGCAACTTCTTGATCGAGCCGTTCCGGTTTTCCGTTTGTGCTGTGCTTAAATATGCGCATTCCCGCCAATCGTTCTTCAACATCGATGTGAGTTTATAGCCCCATGTTTTACTGGTTTTACATATATTTTGGGGTGAGAACATGCTTGTTTGCAAATTCCATCACATGATTACTAGTGCATTGTTACTTGATCGTTTTACACATTGTTTGCATACACAATTTACAAAGTTCGCTATGGGATACTTATTGACTCATATTTGGATCACTAATACATACTTAACTTTGGAAATATTACAGATTAAGCTTAATCCGGATTGAACAATAACTACAAGTAAATGCCTGGGTGTTTTGGAGGGGACACCTGCGAGGGGCACATATTCATTACTGCCTGGTGTTCTTGGAGGGGACACATGCGAGGGGCACATATTCATTACTGCTCGGTGTTCTTGGAGAGGACACCTGTGAGGGGCACATATTCATTACTGCGGTGTTCTTTGAGGGCACCTGTGGAGGAGTACATATCATTACTTCTGCTCGTGTTCTTAGAGGGGACACCTGTGAGGGGTACATATTCATTAGTGCCCAATTTTGCTTGGAGGGACACCTGATGATGGTACATATGATTTTCATTACTGTCCGGAGTGTTCTGGAGGGGAACACCTACGATTGGTACATAGTAGCATAACGGTTTCAGAATTTTTTTCTTAGAGTAATTGTAATCATTGTTTTATACACACATGAATATTTACTGTGCCTTGAATAGAGTGGCAATACATAATTTAAACATTTTGGTGATATATATATATATAATATATATATATATATATATATTATAAATTATATAGGTATAAAATATTTATATATTTATATATAAATATATATATATATCATAACATGCTCTATGAAGACAATTACGGTTTATACGTTTAATACGTACATTTTTGAGAACTATTTGTTGGGTTGAAATTGTCATCATAACTTTAACAACTATTTTGATTTCTAAAACAAACATTTTGGAAGGACAATTTAAGGATTTAAATGGTCATACACACTTTACAGAACCTTGGTTCAACATTTATACTTAAACAAATCTATAAACTCACCAACTTTAATATTGACACTTTTTAAGCATGTTTTTCTCAGGTGAATTAGATGCTTGGCCTACTTGATGTGCACTGGAGTCTAAATTTGACAAGATTTCATTTTATGATTTCTACTTAATCAGATGATCAATCTCGTTGGTTGTTTTCAAGCTTTTTCATTTGATGACAATTAAGGGACAATGTTATATCAATTTCAAGAAAATCAACGAGATTACTTTTCAAACGACACATTTAGAGGTCGTATCTCTTGTATTCTACGCTGTGTATTATAAGTAAACTCCCCCGGACAGACATTTCGTTGCGAACACATTATTTAGGGGTGTTACAGATTGGTATCAGAGCACTGGCTATAGAGAACTAGGTTGCATATTTTACCCTAGACTATAACCGTTTTCACAAGCATTGCATCACAGCAAATATTTTCAAAGTGCATACACACTACTTGCTTACTTGCTTAGGTTACTTGTTACCTTAAATGCTTACATGACATACATATATAATATATATATATATATGTTTGCATCCCTTTTACGTATATCGTATGTTTATTTATATAATAGTTAATTATATAAATACTATAACATTTCTTAAGACATTGTGAGTTGCACAATGGTCTCATTTTACTGCTTAGACATTGTGGGTTGCACAATGGTCTCATTTTACTGCTTAGACATTGTGGGTTGCACAATGGTCTCACTTCGTTCTCAGACATTGTAAGTTAAACAATGGTCTCTAAGAATATTTTTTTTCTCCTCATAACTTTATACAATATCGTATTACGCGAAGGCCGTCATAATTTTTGTTTACATGCAAATTAGTATGTAATCTCAGTAATACAAGTCTTGTATGGTCTGGACATGTAATATGAGGATGAAATAGATAATTGCTATGTTAACAAAACCCGTCACAGTTCTGTTTACATGGGATTATGCATGAATCTAAGTATTTACAAGTCTTGTATGGGGCGGGACTAGTAATAGGAAGGATTGATATTGATAATCGCCTATTTTGACTCGTTCATGAGAGACCTTTACCTGTTTATCTAGCCAGAGTACTACATTAACTATCTTGACTCTAGTCGATAATCCTATGGTAGTTTACTCCCACCTTCAAAGCGAGTTTTTAAACACTCGCCTCATACTCATTAGAAGCACATGCATCGTCCAGTTACCCACACCTTGAAGGTTTAATTGAGTACTGTATTACATCGGAAATTATTAAGTTGAGAGAATAATAATCTCTTTATTTGAAAAGGATAGGGACGCCCTCTTCAGTTAAATAAAGAAATTGTAAATCCCCGAACCATAACGTTTATCTTTTCTTACTTACAAACTTAGGACGCCAACTTTATGTAAGTTAATGAATTATAAATTAGTGTGCCTTAAATGGTAATCCGATCTGAAAAATAAAAAAAAAAAAAAAAAAAAAAACCCCCGAGTTTTATTTTTTTTTAAAAAAAAAAAAAAAAAAAAAAATAACTCGAACCCTACAAAACACCGGTAATCCGTTAAAGAAGATCTAGAAACCAATCGTATCTTACCACTCAGCATAATTTTATAGGCCTCATTGAACTACAATGAATCTCATTCCTTAGATAATACTTTTGCCGTTGCAAAATCCTTGCAATCCACGAACGTATTCGTGGAACAAACAGACTTGTTACACACTTGAACTAATGTGAGTGATTCATCCACGAACAACGACTGAGTACCAATTCGGAACCGACTATCGCATAAGCTCTTCCGAGCTCCTCCCATTTGTTTGCACTTTATTCTGGTGATATGTTTCTCGAAATGTCCACACTCTCTGCATCCATCACTATTTGTTTATAGTTATTCTCGTATGGTTTGCTGTTGTTGATCTTCCTGGAGCGGTCCCAGCTTGTACAACTTATCCAATAAGTAATGTAACCCCCCTTTTAACTAGATAAACACCTATACGACGAAAGAGATATCGACTATTCATTTCGACGCACTAGTAGAGAATGACTTAGTCCGCGATACATCCTAGGTATTTTTTCGACCTAAGTAAACTCCCGTTGATAATCTTCCACTGTACCAAGTTGTAACAATTTTGACAAAGCCCTTTGTGGATCTTCATACTATGACGGTCCAAAATGACTTTTAACACTTTCTACAAATCTGTCCCAATCGATAATTAACCCATTCCTTGTCATCCACCAAAACCATTCAGCAGGCACACCTTCTAAGTTGAAACCTACCACCTTCAGCCGCTGATCGTCCGATGTATTTAACAGAGCAAAATGTTCAGTAATAAAAAAAATACAACTTTCAGGACCCGCCCCATTAAACTTAGGCACATCCAATCGCATGGAATGTAACATCCGGTAATTTTCAGAATTTTAAAGGACTATTTTAACCTTTGACTTTTCGGGTCTGACTTGACTTTTTGACCTTTGGTCTTTTATTGTCACATAAAAACGATTACCGCGTAACCGGTAATGTTTCAGAACATATTTAAATAATAAATCATATTTATTATCACATATCTATCAGGTGCAAAGCTATTTTCAACTTATTTGACTTGAAAACGAAAAAGATATATATTATTTCTGAGCTGACTTATCAAAAACGACCCACTAAATCACGTTTTCACGACCCGGACTCTAAAGCAATTTGATGTAAAACGACGTTTCAGACAACTTTTTAGTTTTGCCCGAGACCCGAAAACAGTCAGAAAGTGACTGAAATGCCCTCGCAAGATTATAGAAACAAGAAAATAATTAAATTATATTTAATTAACACTTTTTATTAAATAAAAATATTTAATAAATTAGTCATCATTTTATTCAGTAACGTTTGTTGATAACGCAAATATACGGGTTAAAAATTTATTTTTATTTTTACTTTCGGACGAGACATAACCGGGTTACCAAATAAATAACAATTATTTTTATAAATGTTATAAAAATATTTATGAAATACTATCAAGTAAATACTCATTTTTATAGGAAAAATGATTTGTTACACATATGGTCCCTGTGGTAATATTTCCAATTTTAACCCTCAACTATATTAAACATGCCATTTTTTATAAGTTTTTATATATATATATAAAAACTTTACATTTTATTTCATTTTTTACAAAAGATAAACACACACAAACCCTCCCTCTCTCTCCCCATTTCCGACAGCCACCACCACCGCCGCTCCGGCGCCACCTCCGGCCACCGAAAAACTTTTCCGGCGAGTTTTCCGGCCAAGTCCAAAAATGTTCCCCGCCACCCGATCTACCCGATCCCCACCACCACGCGCCTCCACGCCACCACCACCACTTAGCCCGCCATCGCCATCACCTCGCCACCATCTTCATAACACCAAAATAAGGGTGCGTTTGACTGTAGCAGCACCACAAAGAGCGCGTGTGGTTTTGTTAACCACCAACGGGGGTGCGTTTGTTTGGCATTTAGCACCAACAGGGGTGCGTTTGTTGTTATAAACACCAACTAGGGTGCGTTCGATCTGTTTAAAAACTCACAAGTGTGCTTTGGTTTGTGATTTACGCAGCAAAGGGTCCGTTTGGTTTTTATATTAGCAGCTAGGCTGCGTTTGGTTTGGGTTTTGCACTGAAAAAGGGTGCGTTCGGTGTATGGTTTGCACCTAGGGTGCGTTTGGTGGTGTCTCGAAACCATAAGGGTGCGTTCGGTTTGATTGTAACGGCACCGAGGGTGCGTTTGGATTCGGTTCAGCCCCAACTAGGGTGCGTTGGGTTGGTATTTGCACCGACCAGGGTGCGTTTGGCTGTTTATAAAATGACATAGGGTGCGTTTGGTTTTGTTTTCAGCAACTAGGGAGCGTTTGGATTTGGGTTTACCAGATTGGGGTGCGTTTGGTTGGCTGCCACCACCACAAGGGTGCGTTTGGCAGTCACCACCACCAAAGGGGTGCGTTTGGTTTGACAATCTGACGATAAGGGTGCGTTTGGTTAATAAAACAGCCACAAGGGGTGTTTGTTTCTGGTTATTAATCGAAAGAGGGTGCGTTTGGCTGAGTAAAATCAACAAAGGGTGCGTTTGGATTTGCTGTTAACCGGAAAGGGTGTGTTTGGATGTGGGTTAACAACCCAAAAGGGCTGTTTGGTTTATGACTGCCCGGAAAGGGGCGTTTGGTTTGGCAGTTAACGCACTAAGGGTGCGTTTGGTATAGCAAAGTTATAATAATCGATTAATAAAAATTATTGCATTTTGTTTAGTTTAGATATAAATATATACATATATATGTATATTTAAAACACGAGGATATTGCAACACGGTTTGATTGAAAATGGAAGAACATTGGATTTTGTAAAAGTGGGAAAAGTCTTATAAACGAATACGTTATGCCAAAATTTCTATAAATTACTATTCCTAGTAATGTTCACTATAATTCTATTATTATAGAAATCCGTCAAGGAAACAAAGTACTAAATTATAAAATAAGATTTTATAATATTTCCGACTAGAAGATAAAAGTATAACTTTTATAAAAGCTTTGAAAACGTCGTTACATGATTCGTAACTTTAAAACGTGTGTTTAGTTTTATACGAGGACTGTTATTAAGTAAATTAGTGACTTTTTTCGAACACGTGTCGAAATGTGTTGTTTTAATTTTATGTCTCAAACTCCTCACTTCTTATATAATGCTTAACAAAGTATATATACCTCGATTATTTATTTTGATTATTCGTCTTTGTCTTATAATTCACAGTGCGAAATTATATACTTGTTCATTTTCATATTGCATATATACAGTATATAATACATACTTTTCGTTTACATTGTCGATTTACTACTTTTATTTAACCAACCACCAAACTATTAAAACTGATGATCTAAATCTGTTATCAACGTGTCACGTTGATATAATCACCCATCGGAAAACCCAAATACAGTATCCTAGGATAGTGGGTTTTAGCCGTTAAGATAAACCGCAACTTTTTGATCGAGCCGTTCCTGGTTTTACCCGTTTTGTGGTTGGTGCTTAATATGTGCGAAGTTCTGCAATCGTTCCTTAAACAACATAAATTGATTTTAAGCCCCCACCCCCCCTCACACCTTCCCCCCCCACCCCCCCCCCCTGTTTGTTTTATATTATTAAACTTTTTATAACTTTTATTCAATACCATACTGGATTTAACATAACCTTACATAACTTTTATGGTGGTAGAACCAGCTTAGTTTCCCATAAATATATAAAGACAATGTTTTATATTACAAATTTGGGTATTATCACATATTTCATTTATATATCTTCAAGTACCCCACCGCAGATGAGATACAATTCATGGTTCACTTTTTAGGGCTGTGAACCTCCGCTTATAACTTGGTTATATTTATTTTTTATTAATATGAATACCAACTCATTACTTAGATGCACTATCTCACTCACGTTGATATAGCAAAAACATTGGTTATTTATTTTTTTCTTTTTTTTCTATTTTAATATATTTTACTACTTTATCTGGAAGTGCCTAACATACAACTAGGGTACTTTTTGAATTTATTTATGTTTTTTATACTTTACAGAATAAATATTATGAAATTTTTATTACAAAATTTAACTCCAATTAACTCCCACACCTCGAAATGATTATGGATTAGCATAGGTTCATGAACTGTAAATCACTTGGAGGGTGCGCTGCGCATGATATGAAATAGATCTATTCCCCTCGGGATTGACAATCCCCGTTCAGTGTTGGATTACTATCACTGGGGCAAAAACGAACGTTATAACAGTTTGGAATACGAGTAGGGTTAGACTACACAAGGCCCAAACAATAACATACACGTGAATATATTCCAGAAATGCCTTTCACGGTCATAGTTTCTTTGGAGGGGGAGGGACCACCTATGATTTGTAACATCTAATTTCAAAACTGCCCTTGTGTACATGGGAGGGCACCCCAACTAAGGGTACAACACGTAATAGTGTCTTGAATAAAAGTGGCACTACATACAAGTCTACGTCGCATTTTTCATGAACTTAAAAGTGAATTTTAATCATGGTTTTAAATTACTCGGACAATGGATATTTACTGTGCCTTGAATAACTTGGCAATACATACTAGAAAACATTTTGTTGATATTATATAAATACAAAAATAACTCAACTCCACACTCACCACAAACACACTCACACACTAAGCGATCCACACACGATCTCAAACCACTCTTTGAACAATTGCGTTCATACGTCATTATTACTACATTATTTGATTGTGATCAATATGGAAATAAAATGGTCATGCATACTTTACAATCGAATATGATTTCTAAAAAACCATAACAACATACATTTTGAAGGTGATACGCATTTAAAAGGATTTTAAAATGGTCATACACATCTTTTAACCACAGAACCCTTTGGTTTCAAACATTTTATACTTAAAAAAAACCAAATGAACTTCACCAACTAGTTTATGTTGACACACAAAACACGTATGTTAATTCTCCAAGTGACATAGAATGCTTTAGGGCCTACTTGATAGTGCCCTGAGATCAAAAATATAATGAGGACAACAAGATTTTCCATTCATGGAATTCTACTTACAAACAAATGATCAAATCTCGTTGGATGTATTTCCAAGCTTTTCATTGTGATGATATCAATTATTGTCAAATGGTTATATCAATTTCAGGAAATCAACTAGATTAATCTTTTCAAATGACCACATTTGTAGTAGAGGTCTTCTCTCCCCCCGCCCCCCGCTTTGTATCAGCCGCTGTGCATTATAAGTAACCTTACGTACTCTCTCTCCCTCGACACTTTTTTTCGATGCGACACTTTTTGGGGGTGTTACTAAATTGGTATCAAAGCCAGGTTATAGGGCAACTTAGGGTTGCATATTTTTAACCCTATACTATAACTGGTTTTCACAACATTGCATCACAGCAAACATTTTCAAAATGCATACACACTACTTGCTTACTTGCTTAGGTTACTTGTTACCTTAAGTGCTTACATGACATACATATATATAATATATATGCTTGCATTCCTTTTGCGTATATCGTACGTTTATTTATATAAGAGTTAATTATATAAATACTAGAACATTTCTTAAGACATTGTGGGTTGCACAATGGTCTCATTTATACCCTCAGACATTGCAAGTTACACAATGGTCTCATTTGACTTCTTAGACATTGTAAGTGCTAATGGCCTCATTTTCGATTCTCAGACTTTTAAAGTTAAACAATGTCTCAGAATATTATTTTTCTTTCTCTCTAGCATTAAACAATATCGTATTACACGGAACCGTCATAATTTTTTGTTTACCATGATTATGTATGAATCTAAGTATTACAAGTCTTGTATGGGCGGGACTTGTAATATGAGGATTGATATGATAATTGTTATGTTAAAAAAGCCCGTCACAGTTCTGTTTACATTGGATTATGTATGAATCTAAGTATTACAAGTCTTGTATGGGCGGGACTTCTATGTTAACTCTTTCATAGAGACCTTTACCTTGTTTACTCTAACCGAGTACTCATTAACTATCTTGAACTCTAGGTCGATATTCCTTGGTAGTTTTACTCCCCATCTCCGAAGACGAGTTTGGAACACTCGTCCCATACTCATTAGGAGCATATGTATAACACCCTGTGTTTTCAAGTCATTGACGACGTCGATAAATCTACTATTTATTTTTAGTGTCGTACGCGTTTGCTTGTAATTTCATGTATTAAGTAAAATCGCGTAAGCTAAAAATTAGCGTTCAATGTAAACGGGCATCAAACAATTAAGCGTTTACATCAATCAAGTATTAAATAATTATTTTGAGAATAATTATGATCCTTGTTCATTTTTTTTATTGGTTACGTAAATTAAATACGTTTCGCGATAAATTGCGTTTAGGCATAACCGGAAGCACGTTAATTTATCTACGCTTCAACAAATACCCAAGATTGTACCCAATACA
>BQNB010041751.1:0-46556 GCA_026074375.1 Tanacetum coccineum
TCCCATAACGGTCAACTTCCCTTACATCCCGCTCTTTACATACTTTTACAGAATAAGTGGTGATATCGACCACTTTTTACTAGACTTTACATCGTTGATTTTTATAACGTATCAACGAATAATCGATCCTTCCAAGTAATTCCTTTGGTATAAACTTCTTTTGAACCGACTATTTTTCTTCATTCTCTTTTTTTTCTGCTTTTCCATTTTTTTGCAATACATCATAAATCTCGGTTTTATTTCACCGTCTTCACTATTATAATTCGTCCGGATAATTTTTTCCTTGTAACACTTTTTCTTCGGACATGATTCATAATCGCGAAAGTAGCAAAACTTATAAGCTACATATTTTTCCTATTGAATTATGCATTTCCCGACCATTACAGAGATAGAAAAATTTCACTTTGACACAGGAAATACAAAACTTTACACGAAAGCAACTAGCAAAAATCGATTAAAATAGGCTTAATCTACACGGTTGGCTAAGGTGTAACGAAACATATAATATGGTGTAGAAAAAGAAAGGAATGGCTCAACAGGTTGTTCTAGGGGATTTTACTCTAAAAATAAAAGTAATCAAGGGGTTACACATGAGTTAACTAACCAATGTAGTTAGTTAATTTTACGACATGTATGCTATTTGGTTTAATCCTAGAAATTTATCAGTTGAACGTGTTCCTCCATCTAAATCCATAGTACTAATCATTGCGGTCTCGAGTGATATATCAGGCCAAGTTCTAAAGTCCACTACATCACCAGCACACTCATAATTTTGTGGAATTTTTAGGTAAACAATTGGAAATGGAATAGGCTTAATTCTCACAATATGTATCAAGGGTTATAGTGCGCTAGGTAATGTAACTAGTGATTTTTACAAAAGTCATGCTAATTTTTTTTTTAAATTTGGCTATTTTTAAGCACGTTTAAGCATGTAGCATGTTTATTTTGTAATATAAGGACAAGTACATTTTAATTCTCCACCCCCCCCCCTTAAATTATACAACATCCTCGTTGTATAAATAAAACAATTAAATAATACCGGAAATAGAATTAGAATGAGGAACTCCCCTGATATTTTGCTCAGGATGATTCTCCAAGTTGAGTTCTTGAGCAAAAAAAATGTGTTGAACAGCCGTCTTGAGACTTCAAGACTCCAACACTTCGAGATTTTTTGTTCAGAAGGTCCTGTATTAAGCATAAAAAACTAGTGCAACTCCATCTCCGGTGTATTCATTTGGTTAGACTCAAAATAATAATCTAAAACTATACAGGAAGTCGATACGTCATATCCATACCCCAGGATACGCCGTATTGATACCTGTATACGATGTATTCATTTAATGAATACGCCGTACAGATTGTGTTGAAAATAAAGATTGGATAACGTCCAGAAGGTCAATACGCCGTATCCATGCGTATAGACAGTCTGGGAAGACAGACTCGATAACAGAAAGATAAATTCCAAGTTGTCTCTCGGCAAGCACTTTTGTTTACTCTCAAAGTTTGGAAGAGGCAATATCTAGAACTTTACCATATACCGGGTATTTGTACCCGACTTAAAACCGAAAATCGTACTATTAACTATTAAACTACGAGCTATAATAAACAGTAAAATACACGGGGTGACCGAGTCTTTTTCTAATATCTAACAATCCCCCAAGGAGGCACCCCTGATCAAGCCAAATCCGGGCTGCCCCCTCGAGGGAAAATGGGAAAAGCATAAGCTTTACCGACGTACTCGGGACGTTCGGGAACTTCATCGTAGAAGTGATCTTGTTGAAATATCGGATGTGGGCATGAGGATCTTCTTTGTCATGTCCGAAGAATTGCTTGTTTTGAACGAGGTTAAGCAGACCGTGCTTAAGCTCAAAGTTGTCCGCGGTGATTTCGGGCACAACGATGGCATCCTCGTAACCCTCGGTGGGTGCTTCAAGCAACTGAGCCATAGTACGTTGATCGTCCATCGTAACTACGGGAGGAGGTGGATTTTCAAGTGGTTCTTCAAGATTAAAAGGTTCAACAACAGGTGGTGGGGCCTGGTGTTGTTGATGATGAAGATTACGAGACTGGGAACGAGTGCGCATGCACTAAAAAGGAAAATTTACACTATTTTTTTTTTTGGTTTTTGGTTTATCAAAAGTAAATTCACAATTTATTTTAATAACGGACAACGAAAAAGACAACTTAAACCTAATAATCGACAAGCTTCTCGGTAACTCTTCGAAAAGAAAAACGCACAAAAGCGCGAAGCTATTAAAAACCTTTTTCCTTTAGGGTCGTAGTTCCTAGGAACAACCCGCCTTATACCCCTCTTAGAGTTTGTTTAACTTTTAAACGTGAACCGTACCTCGCAAGTGACACAAAAGGCAAGTTTTTAAATCTTTTGTTCGAATTGGGAACCAACAAGTTCACCGGAACTTATTATGGTAATACCTCAGTTGAGAATATTATATTTTTGTATTTTTACCAATTTGTGAATTTTATTTCTTTTTTTTATGGGCAATGTTTTTGTATTTTTGGTTTTTATCTGATAATTATACTAAAAGAAAATGAAAAATATTTTTGTACTTTTTTTTTTATAATAAAAGAAAATATTCACAGTTTCAAACACAATTGATCAAACGTAACGATAGTCTGCTTCACAGCCTCCCCGGCAACGGCGCCAAAAATTGATTGGTGAAATTTACACTGTATATATATATAATATAATAAAATATAAAATATATATATAAGTCTAAAAAATCAACAAGATCAATGATACCGAGAACTAGTATAGAGTGTTCCCGGGTCGTTTATCCCCAACGAGGCTGGAATGGAAAATCGATACAATCGAAGTTTTGAGTTTGAAGGAGAGAATTAATTTGGGAAGTTGAAAAAGTCAAATTAGACAATAACGAACTAAAACGTTTAAGAAAAACCTAAAAATTATGAATTTAAGCTAAAAAACGAAAGCACGAATCCCGAACAAAGGAGAAAAAACCTAAAATCTTTAAAAATAACCCTACGAAGAAATTTTTGCTTCTAAACTACTCTAGGGATCAAAATAATGAAGAATAAAAAAGACTAGACCAAAAACGGAGTTCGTTTGACCCAAAAACGAGTCAAAACAAAATCCCGTACCCGGACCCGTTCTTTAAAAGACAAAAAGTTGTAAAAATGACCCGTTCTTTAAGGCTATTTTTGTATTTTTCCTACAAACTATATGACAAAAGAAAATTTTCTAAAAAAGCAAAATATTTTTTTGATAATTTTTGTATTTTTTATGAATTAAATAAACTTTTAACGAAATTAAATTATAAAAAATATTAAATGATTACGAAAAATTCTGAAATTTTTTCTAAAAATACTTTACACCTTAACAATCCTACGAAAAATAAAACATGAAAAATTGCTTAACAAATAAGCCCGTAAATAAGCTATTTCAGCTTATTAAGCTTATAGGCCAAAATGCCCTTAAGTACTAATGCCCTTGAGTCTTTAACGAAAAAGACCCAAGGGCGCAGTGGTAGAGTGTGTGTGTAAAAGGGGGACTGTATCGCTTGGTCCCGGGTTCGAGTCTTGCTCACGAACCGGCCAAGTTCTTTCCTTTTTTTTCTTTTCGAAACCAAAGAAGCAAGTTGTTAAGCTTCGTGGGGCTTAACAACTTTGTCTTCTACAACTTTTTTACGAAAACTGGTCATAACTTAAAAATAAGCTTAAAGATTGACATAATGGCTTATTTGCTTAAATGCTAGAAAATGCAAATTCCTTTTGGCTTGTTTTGAAATGACTAGGGACTAGATAAGCTAAAGGGGCTTAAACTAAACCTAGGTAAGCTAAAAAGCTTAAAGCTTAAGGCTAAATAAGCTGGGACAAAGGGCTTAATGGCAGAAAGCTTAAAACAAGCTTAAAAGGCTAAAATGGCTTAAGTTTTGGACACATAAGCTAGAAAAAGGCAAAATAAGCTTGACAACTAACTATCTAATCTAAATAAGCTGTTAGAACACAAAGGAGCTTATTACATAAGCTAAATAAGCAAAAATGAAAATTAAGCAATCCCTATACCTAAATCATGCAAAAACAGTCAAAAGCTAAGTTTGGGCTTAAGAATAAGCCAACAAATAAGCTCACTAAAGTCTGAAACTTTGAGGGCTTATTTAAGAGCTTATAGACTCTTAAAATAAGCCAAAAACTTGGGCTTAAGAACACTAAATGACAAAGAAAAAGGGGCTTAAAATCTCCCCTTTGCACCAGGGGAGATTTAAGCTTAACCTAAGTGGCTTATTTGACAGCTTATTTTAAGCTGTCAAATAAGCTCAAATTAAAAAGCAAACTAAAAACAGATTGAGTACTCTAGCTAAACAGCTTGTGCACAAATTTTGAGCTTTTGAAAATTATTTTAGGTTGCTTAATTTTGACAGTGAAGAAGGATCTTAGCTTTTTTTTAAAACTGTCACCAAGGGGACTTGGTGAACTTTGACTTACCAAAGTCAAAAGACAAGGGGTTTGTTACAGCCCTTTTTAGCCACACTAAACACACTATTTTGAACACTTAAACTCCAACCACAAGTGCTTAACTAAATAAGCACTTGGGGATTTCCTAAAATTCTCACAGATTTGAAAATGGATTTAAAAACTTTGAAACACCACTTTGAAACTAAAAACTTTTTTAAAAACAGCTTAAAATTGCTTAAAAACTTAAGCTAAAGTTAACCAAAATACCTCAACCCATGGACAAACCCTTTTTGACCCGTTTTCATGGTTATCCCAAACACCCCTTTATAGTGAGCTGTCAAAACTAAGCAAGCTTAAAGTCTATTTAAAAGCTTAAACTTTTAAAACATTTTATCTACTCTTGCTTAAAATGACCCAATAAAGCTATTTAGGCTATAAAAGTACTAGCTTATTAGTGAGATTAAGCTACTTTCTCTCCTAGCTTATACTGCTTAAGTGACAGTTTTAAAAGGGAAACTGAGATTACTCAAGTTTTATTTTAAAGAAAACTTAAAACAGCTAGAGAACAAGCCTAGGAAATATGTTTGCAAGTAATTGAACAGGAATTGAAAGTAAATAAGCTAATATTTTAAGCTAAAAATTAAGCTAATATGAAAATTAAGAAATGAAACCTTGGTTTATTGTTGTCTCAGAACTAAGCCACTCTTGTAGAGTGAGTGGCTTAAAAAAAATACACCTAAGTGGCTCCCTAGCCTCTAAACCTTGAGCTATAAGCCCAATAAGCTAATATTAGCTTATTTCTTCATAAGCTTCCAAAATCAAACTCCATTGAACATTTATGAACTAAATTCAACTGAAAACAGTATTTAAGAGCTTTTAACAAGTTTTAAACTGAATTTGAGCTTATTAACAAGAATAAGCTCTAATGAGCTTATTGAGAGCTTATTAGGTAAAAAGAGCTTAAAATGGAAATCAAAGTACAAGAAGCTTAGAAACTTAATGTGATTACTCAATATGATGAAGTACAAGCTGAAATAAGAAGAGTACAAGTGCTTAAGCTGAATTTAAAATTTTAAGAAAAAAATGCTTAAAAATGACGAAAATTACAAGCTGAAAATTAAACTAAAAAAAACTACTCTCCACGAACGCTGGGGATTGCAACCTGGCATCTAACTTTTAGTGGGGTGTGGGAATGAGTTAAACCGGGTAAAGGGTTGTGTGGGTAAAAGATTGGGTGGTATCATGTGATATTGAAGGTTTTGAGGAGGTTGGCGGGAAGAGTTGAGAGGGGAGAGCGGGGATTGGGTAACAGGTTTAAAAGTTTGAAAAAGCCAAGAAGAACCCCTCGGGTTTCAGCTCTTTTCCATTTCTTTTGTTTCCTTTCTTTTTTAGTTATAAAAGAGTTTAAAACTTGGCATAAACAGCCCTTGTGTTTTATTAAAACAAAGATATAGAAAGGTTTTGAAAATGGCAGAACTGGCCCTTGGCCTTTTAAAGGGAATAACAGTTTGTAAAATTGCAAGTTCAGTCCCTCTCTTTTTTTCATTTTTTTTTTCTTTATAAAAACATGTTTTGAAAATGACATTTTAAGTCCTTATGTTTTATAAAAAATGTTTTTGGGCCAGTATTGGGCTTGGGTTTTTGTATTGGGCCCAATTGGGTTTATTTGGGCCCAATAAGGTTTGTGGGCTTGTATTGGGCCCAATAAGGTTTAGGCTTCTGTTATTGGGCTTTTTAAGGCCCAATAAGGTTCAGGTGGGTTTTGTGTGTACAATGGCTGAGATTGACTGTACATGGGCTAGGATTGGGCCTTCAAAGTCTTCACAGTCTCTGTCAATTGCACACAAATGGGTTGTTGTCATTGATTGAGGGCCCATTTGGTCTTCACAGTCTTCATTAATATACTATTGGGCTTTCCCGGCCCATCAGATGGGTTGAGATTGCATCCAATAGTATTCTTCAATTACGGCTCCGGTTTGACTGTTAATTTGTTGAGTTGACTTTTGACTTTGACTTTTCTGGTCTTTGGCTTTTGCTTGGCTGTCTTTAAGCTTTTTTCCATTCCATGTTCGTTTTTGTCGTTTTGGTTTTGTGGTTTTTTTTGTCCTTTTCTTGGTATCGTTCCTGCACAATTACAATTAGCAAAACAGCATACTATTTGGCATTTTATGTCCGTTTTTGGTGTTAATTAATCAGCTCGTTTTTAAAGGTAAAAGGTATGTGTAATTAGCACATAGCAAAATCCCCATACTAAGGTATTGCCGTGTTCCTCACGCAATGCAATGAAGTAAGCGTTTACGAAAACTAAAGAATCACAATCTCCCTCAGACTAATAACTTTGAAAAGTATCAAAGTGTTTGCAAGGGAAACTACAAAAGATTGAAGGCAAGTACTGCTTAAATAACAAGACAGACTGATGCTTAACAAAGAAGACCAACGATCAAGAAACTTGAAGTCAAGCAAGTAGAATTCAAGTTAGGGGAGGATTGTTGGGAAATACAAGTCAAAAAGTCAAAGTACTGCTAAGTGAAAGATCAAAGTACTGCTAAATAGAAAGTCAAAGTACTGCCAGTCAAAGATCGAAGTACTGCCGTGGATATAGGAACTATAAAGTTTAAACGGTTGTTTTAGCATTTATCTTGTAACAGTTATTAGTGATAAGTATCAATTAGTGTTTATGATATACAAGGACTGTACATCTACTAGAGGTTATCCTTATGTTTATAAAAGGATCTCTAGGAAGATATTAGAAAATATAGAACAAACATAGAAAAACACTAAGTTGAGAATTATTAGTATTGTATTAGGGATCTGCAATTTAGGCAGATTCAAAAGGTTTATAAAAGAAATCGTTTGAGAAACTGTTGTGTGTTCTTCATAAGTACTGCCAACTAGATTCCGCATAGTTGACAGTATATCAGTGTTTCATTAAGGAATAACGATCCTACAAGATCTAATCACTATCAAGCTATAAGACACACTTTAAACCTCATTTAAATACATCAACAAAAAAATTCAGCTACTAGAGATCTTAATAAGCTTTAAGCACTTAAGCATCTAATTTCTCAAAACAAAATATCAATTAGCTAACGAAAATTTGAACCTAGCAATATGAGCTCTTTTTAAACCAAATAAGCTACTTAGGAGCTTATCTTAACAGAAAATTCGAGCTTCTATTAAAACACAAATGAAATAAGTACAAAAATAAGCTACATTCGAGCTTATTGTGGATTATTACTCGAAAAGTCTTTAAAAATCTAATAGGATTGTATAGATTTAGCTTAAAAGGCTTATGAAAGAATTAGCGAAGAAAATAAGCTCACAAAACTAGCTTATTAGATAAGCATACAAGCGAAGTAATAAATCGAACAAATAAGCAATAAAAATAAGCAAACCACTTTTTCTAATAAGCTCAAACTATCTTTGTTACAGAATATTAATAAGCTAAACATTTTAACGAGTTACATTAAGCCAGAAAACGAAATAAGCTAATCTAATTTGAAAATAAGCTAAAACATAAAAAATAAAACTAAAAACTAATTTTTCTCCCTACACAAAAATGAGGGGAGCGTGTGATTATAAAGGAGGCTCAAGGGGTGAAAAATGTAACTTCAGTCCCAACCGCCTCATAAAAAAAACGAGCCAATCAATGCCTTCTTTCCTCGTACCCTCGGATCACGAATTAGAATAAGAAAATTCCACCGCTGCTATGCTTCCACGTGGCCCTCTTTAAAGCTTCAATCTCACGCAGAAGTATTAGCCCTTAGATCATTTGCTATAACTTGAAATGCAATTTTCAGAAGTGAAATGAAGATATATATGCTCCTGCCACGTGGCACATCTTGATTTGTCCTTATGGAGTTGTAGCGGAGAGGCACATGACCTCTTGGATTTAATTTAATGGCACATGATGATGATGCATGGCTGGCGTCACTCCTCCTTATATAACCAGATTCATTATTTTCTTGTTGGGCTCAATTTGGGCTTTAGCTTGTTTGGGCTGGCCCGGCCCGTTAAGTGGGTTACGAGCTGGCCCATTAAGATCCGAGGGCACTGTTAGACTCGTATTCTCGCGCTCTTTCCGATCCCGTGCTCGGTTTTGTCCGATTTTGTCTTTATTTTTGTCCTTTTCTTGATATCCGGCACCTGCACATACACAAACACAAAAACAAGCATATATTTGCCATTTTAATTATGTTTTTGGTCTTTTGGGTTCGTTTTTCATGGTAAAAGATATGTATAAAATAGCGAATACCAGTCCCATTTACCTTAAAGGTTTAAATATGGTTTTTGGTACAACTCGTATACAAGGGTCTTTATTCACGTTATGATCCAAGTTTTCTTATAAGCAAAGCATTTACGCCCTAGTTTGTCGTTAATCATTTTCTTACATGCTTTTTAATGGGTTCTTGCACCACACAAGTATAACATACTATAACAACAAACTGTATTTTCTTAAATGATGTTTCTATGATTCAAATTGTACGGGGAAATTTTTCGCTTTATTTCATTACTTGCATTGTCAATATCTCAATATATAATGTAATTTGCATAACTAAAGTAGACGAGCTCACGCAACCTATCTATGGCCATTCTGTCTTCATATATGTCAAGCAAACATCACAATATGTCAAGTCAATATCATCATATCCTTATTACAAAGTACATTATTCCTATAATGTACCATTCGTAACGTTATATCAAAACGGGCTTTAAACCATTATCGTATACCTCTAAACCCTAATTCCATGAAGGGTTAATATCTAAAGTGAATGTACAAGCTACTAAAGCATATATACAAGTAATATAACATTTCAATTGAAATATAAACTCCCTCCAAGTAAAGTACAAGTCCTTAAAAGCACAATGTATAATTCATTAAGCATGATCTCTAAAATAGCCGTTTTACCTCCGTTTTCATTCTAATTTCTTCACCATCACTTGTGTACAAGCTACTACACTCAATATACAATGTGTAAACCCTAATTATTCTATTCATAAACTTTCATACACATTTTTACTCTTAAAACCCTAATTCAAAACCCTAAACCCTAAAACCGAGCTAGTTTCTAAACCATGACCCGTTTCTTCGTTTTTATCCATTGTAAACCTAAACCAATACTCAAATAAGTTGTAATAACTTAATTTACAACATTATCAATCATATACAATCATCATTTCATCATTTTACTTCAACTATATGCAAATTGAATCCAAGAAACCCTAATTGGAACTTTGGACCCGTTTACTCATTTTTGCCCATTTTAAACCCGAACCACCTATCAATTCTTGTTATTAATCCTTAATACAATCCTTACAAACATTAATCCATCATTATTGATCAAATGTACACGAATTACAAGCTTGAAAACCCTAAATAAGCCCTAAATGACCCGCGACCCATAATCTTGCAAAATGACCCATTTTAGAACTTTCCATTGCAATCAAGCACCTCATGACTCACCCACATGCTCCATAGCAGCTTACCCACCTGCTATAACAAAAATCTTACATGTTCTTGGTACAAAAATTGGCCACATGGTCTATTTTTCTTCCTTGTTTACACACGGCATCACAAGAGCAAGACAACACCTCAAAGCTAGTTTCTAGCTTATACAACTCATCTCATAGCCTCTCCTCATCACCCTATAGACTTCATACATGTCCTAATCTGGTCACAAGGTGTCCCTTGGCCTTTAAGGGTCGAATTACTATAAATAGATGCATAAACTCTTCATTTCAAACTCATCCCCCACTTCCTCCTCTATAACCCATCATAGCAGCAATACTTTGCTCAATATGAATTCTAAGAGATCTTAAGAAGTCCCAAGAACAGAAGTGAAGCAAAAGAAACCAAGAAAAGAAGCCCGAGAGTCGTTATTCTAGGCGTACGAAGCTAAAAGTCCCGATTTTGACCCGTTTCTAAGCTATAAGCTCAAACCCAGGTTCTAAGGATTCTACTTCTGCTCCTACACTCTTATAATGTTCATATGATCCTAAATATACTCTTGTTAAAGTTTCATAACTCAATTCATGCTCATTTTCCATTTTGATCCAAAACCGTACACCCGAAACCCTAATTTTATGTTTTTCTTAAAACTAAATGTTATAATGGTTAAATATTGTTATAATCTATCCTAGCATGCTTAACTAATGTTAAAATAACCACTTTATTGATTATTGAAGGAATTTGAACTTAAAACCCGCGCGTTTACGTTTTGAAACCCTAATTTGACCCGTTTTGCTTCCTAGCTTAACGAATCGTTATTCTAAACTTTCGTTGCGTTAAATCTTCATATTTTAGTTTATTATAACTTATAAATATGACATACTGAGATATTGACAATACAACTAATGTAATAAAGCAAAAAATTTCCCCGTACAATTGTGATAATAGAAAAATAAGTTTTGCATTTGATGAAAATTCTTGGTGATATATCTTTCCACCCTTTTACAGGAATCTCGTACCTGAGATTTAATTGAAAGTTATAGTGAATAAGATGTAAGAGTTACCAACCGGGGCATGGAATTTGATTTTTATGTTAGGTTAATCAAGGTCACAAGTCCAAACGTATGTGATGCATTTATATTTATGTTGTACACCATAATTATAATTACCTCCTTTCACACGTCTACTTATTTTCAAGACTACACCTCTTGATGATAGCCATAGAATTATCTTCAGTATCCTGATAGAACCTGGGTGGATGAAATACTTTGATTTGTGGAATCCTGTGGGTTATGGGCCCACCACGCTTCTGCTGCGCTACTCTGATCGTAAAGAATCGTTATTCATTAACCTTTAAAAGTCAACATCGAATAAGAATGCTATCTGATAAGTTTAGAATACACATATACATTTATGCTTAAAATAGCCCAAATAAACCCAAAACAGACCAAAAATGGCAAAAATATGCTTGTATTTGTGTTTTGTGTGTGCAGGTACGGATATATCAAAAATCACAAGAAAACCATCAAAAACAAGCAAGCACGGACACGAGAACGAAAGAGTGAACAAAAGCCGAAAGCAAAGCCAGGAAAAGTCAAACCCTCAGTCAAAGTGGTCAAATCATGGTCAACAAAAGTCAACAAGACCTAAAATATTCCATTTAAACCCCTCAACTTTCAGAAAAATCCATAAATGGTCCCTAAGCCTAAATGGGCCTCACCCGGATTCATAAGCCCAAAACCCTAGCCCATTCACTCTTTTTATAAACCACAAGGACTAGTTTTGTAATTTCTAAAAACTCCTTTTATAACTAGAAAGGGAGAAAAGAAAGAGAGGGACTGAATTCGTCAAAGGGCCAAAGTTTAAAAATGAGTTACCCGTTTTTAGTTATAAAAAGGCGCGAAGCCCTTTTTACTATTCATCATCACTTTCGTTTTACTAGCCAGGGTAAAACAAGGGGCAAATGGAAATTGAGGGCTGCGTTAGTCAATTCAAGAGCTCCTTAACACAAATGAAGGGTCAAATCAGTCTTTATCAAGGGATTACTTAACCTCACTCAAGCATAAGGATACGTCATCAATGGAGAAACACACAAAGGATGTGGGTTTTGCACTAAACTAACTAACACAATGTCACATCAAAGAATGACATGCTGGCAATCCTCTATCACACATAATTAGATTAACGATGGATACGCTTTCCAATGATTAGCAAAAGAATCAAGGCCAAGGATTGAAGGAGCGTGGGGAGGACCTAAGGGCCTAGAAGCTTCTCTGCAGCCTATAAATAGAGCCTCACTCTTCACACACATACACGTAGCCTTAGAATTTAGTTTTAGCTTAATTTTAAATTTCTAGCTTAATTTTGTTTTAAAACTTGTAACTTTCCTTTAAGTATGAATACAAACTTTTTATTAATGAAATTCAGTTGTTTTTAATCTCTCAAAATCTCTTTAATTCATAAGCTCTTATTTATCTTATTTGATATTAAGCTAAAGCTCAATAAGCCCTTTTAAGCTCAAATTCAGCTCTTATGAGTCTATAAGCTCATAATAGAGCTTAACCTACCTTAATCATACTTTTACTCTTAAAATCATATTTAAGTACTATTTACCTTTATTAGGACTTATGAATCTTTTTGAAGGGGAACTAAAATTTGGAAGAGATCCCATGGACTTATACCCTAGCTTATTAATAAGCTAGGGAGCTTGTAGCTGCCAAATTTGATTCCTCTTGTTAAGCTAGAGGTGTCTTGTAAGTTTCTCATTTAATCCCTTTTATTCTAGCTTAAAATAGTTTTCTATTTGCTTTCTATGCTTATTTGCTTATTCAGTCTGCTTATTATTGTTTATTTGTGTTTCATCTAGCTTATTAATCATTTGAACGCTTATCTGTTTTATGAGATCAAAATAGTTTAGATCATAGTTTTATAAGTAATTTTTCATAAAACCACTAAAAAAAACCAAAAATATTAGATAGAATAGTATAGATCTTTGATTTCTAGTTAATCAATGGTTAGATCATGTTAATTAAGTTTGATATAATCCAGTTAATATCTGGTATTGTAGCTTTAATAAGTAGATTTAAGTTTTCAAGGTTTTTCAAATCTGTCAAAGTTTGAAAGGGGTGTTTGGCATAAGCCATTTTGACCACTAAAAGTCAATAAATTTTTTGCAAAACACTCGAGTCAGCTGAGTTTTTACAAATTAACAAGTTTTAAAAGTTAGTTTTCAATATCTTAAAAGTTTGAGTTAAATTTCAAAATACCAGCACTAGGGAATTTCTCTCTTAGTTTTTGTTTATGAAAACTTGAACCAAGTCACTCAGGCTTGGTTATCTCTTGATTTGTGTTTACACACACTCAATAAGAGTGTCTTAGTGCAGGTTCACCCTTTAGGTAACCTGCACTACTTGGTTTTTGTTGGTGTCAAGTGCATCAGTACTAACTAACAGTTAGTACTGCTGTCACTTTTGGCTTAATTTCTAGCTAAGTAATAATAGGTTTAGTTTCTAAGGTTAGAGTAGGATTTAGATTAGGTATAGCTTAATTCAGTTTAAGAATTTCTTTTTATTTCCAAGCTTATTTACATAGGTACATTTAGCTTAAAAGTCATTAATTAGCCTCAAAAGCCAAAAACAGCAGGATTAGGATTAGTGTTTAAAATTTTGATTTCTAGTCTTAAGGAGTTGATTTTATTGACTCAGTATATAATCCAATAAGTATTCAGCGAGAATTGCAAAAGCTCTTAATCAAAAATAGCTTATTGAGAATTTGAGCTTATATGGATTTTATGCTTTTTGCTTAGTTTCTTGAGTTTAGCATTTTTACCTTTAATTTTAGTTAGCTTAATCTATCTCTAGGTCAATTTACTTTTCATTTTTAGATTAAGCAAATCATAAGCTTGCTAGATCACCTTTTCTTTCTCAAATTGAGCTTAAAATGAGTCTTTTATAAGCTTATAAGTAAAAGTGAGCTTTAAAGCTAGCTTACTGATACAGCAGCTTTGATAATCTCTTTTTGAGCTTATTATTTAGTTTTAGTTTAGGTTATCTTTATTAAATTAGCTTATTTTTGTGTCCTTTATAAGTCCTAGTATTTAGTTTTTTATAAAAGTAAAAAAATAAAAAAGTGCAAAAAGTAGGGGTTTGCCTGCCTCGAACCCACGACCTCACACTTATAGACCCTACGCCTTAACACCATGCTATAATAGCTCATCCGTTCCCTTTTCCTTTCATTAATCCTTTATACACCATTTAGCTTTATAAGCCAAATAAGCTGTTAAGCTTATTTCGTGGCTTATTTTATAAGCTACGACTTCGGGCTTATTTTTCCTAGGATTCATATAGCATAAGCTATTTCTTATTTTTTCTAGAATTTTTACTATTAGTTTAGTATTTTTAATCTTTATTTTCTTTAAAAATTTTAAAAAAATCATAAAAAATAGAAAAGTAGCAAATAAAATAAAAATATTTTTTATAAAATTTTCTTTATTCATAAGTTTGTAGGTAAAATTTATTTTTTTTTGTTTCACTTTCGTAAGGGTCTATTTTGCAAACAAATAATTTTAAAGAACGTGGTTTCTTCCCGCTCTCGTTTCAAAATTTTAACGCTCGTTATTAACTCCTTTATATTCTAGTTTATTTTAAACTTCGTTTTAGTCAATCAGAATATATTTAAAAGGAAAATTTTAAATTTCGGTTTAATTTTGTAGAATTTGAGGGTTTTGGCCCTTATTTTAGTGACCCGTTTCGCGTTTTTTAATTAATATTTGAAATGTTGTTTTTTTTATTAATAGTATAGATTATCAAAAATATCTTTGCTCATTCAATATCAGAATCCAAGCATCAAAAAAACAGGTTTCAATTTCACTATCGTTGGGGAAACGACCACGGGTGATCATCTTTCCCGTTATATATAACGTATTAATATATTAATATTCTATATAATTTTAAAGAGTGAAGTTTTATCGAGGTGTAACTTGGTATTTTCTTATTGCTCTTTGGAATATATATTATTAATTGTATTTTATTGTGATCTAAACATCACAATCAGTTTTTGGCGCGTTGTTGCCTGCCGGGACCGAACCCGTTCACTCCGCGTGACTGAACGGGAATAACTTACCACTATATAGAAATACAATAAAAATCTAATATAAAAATATACTAATTAAACAAAGAACCCAAAAAATTAAGAAAATTACCAAGTTACCCTCGATAAAATTCACTCTTAAAAATATATATAATATAATATATAATACGTATATTTAACCGGGAAGAATGATCACCCGGGTCGTTTCCCCAACGACTAGTGAAATTGAAACCTCGTTTAAGCTTGGATTCTGATTTGAATGAAGCAAATATATTTTTGATAATCTATCACTACTAAATAAAAAGCAACAATTTCAAAATTTAATTAAAAACGCGAAACGGGACACTAAAACTAAGGCCAAAAACCTAAATTCTACAAAATTAAACCTAATTTAAAATTTTCTTTTTAAATATATTCTAATTGACTAAAAACGAAGTTTAAAAAAAAAAAAACTAGAATGAAAAAACGGACTAAAACAGCGTTAACATTGAAACGAGAGCGGGAACGAAACCCGTTCTTTAAAAAATGAATTTTTGCAAAATAGACCCTACGAAAGTGAAACAAATTTTCCTACAAACTTTATGAATAAAGAAAATTTTATAAAAAAGATTTTTATTTTTCTGCCTAATTTTCTATTTTTTATGATTTTTAAAAGTTTTAAAAGAAAATAAAAGATTAAAAATACTAAACTAATAGTAAAAATTCTAGAAAAAATTCAGAAAATAGCTTATGCTATATGAATCCTAGGAAAAATAAGCCCGAAGTCGTAGCTTATAAAATAAGCCACGAAATAAGCTTAACAGCTTATTTGGCTTATAAAGCCAAAAGGTGTATAAAGGATTAATGAAAGGAAAAGGGAACGGATGAGCTATTGTAGCATGGTGTTAAGGCGTTGGGTCTATAAGTGTGAGGTCGTGGGTTCGAGGCAGGCAAACCCTCACTTTTTGCACTTTTTTTTTTTTACTTTTATGAAAAACTAAATACTAGAACTTATAGAGGACACAAAAATAAGCTACTTTAATAAAGATAACCTAAACTGAAACTAAATAATAAGCTCAAAAAGAGCTTATCAAAGCTGCTGTATCAGGTAGCTAGCTTTAAAGCTCACTTTTACTTATAAGCTTATTGGTATGCGTTTAATTACACGTACTTTTCACCATTAAAATCAGACTTAAACGACCAAAAACGCACATAAAATGCCATAAATATGCCTGTTTTTGTGTTTGTGCTGTGCAGGTACCGGATATTCACTAAAGGACAAAAACAAAGCCAAACCAGACAAAACCGAGCACGAAATTAGAAAGAGCGCGAAAAACCGAGGCCAAAGGTACAAAAGGATTGAAAACGGAGCTAAAACGGATATTTCCGGATCGACTCGACAACATCTGAAGATTTTAATAGTCAAAGTCAAAGTCAAAGTCAACCCCGGGATACGGTGTTGAAAAAAGCATCGAAAACCGAACCCAAAAACCTAATTGTCAAAAGTGGGCCACCCGTACCCACCGTAGTGGGCCCAATGTAGCCCACTTTATTTTAAATAACCAAAAGCCCAAAATCCTTTTAGTTAACTATTCAGGCCCAACTCTTTAAAAGCCCAACTGTTTACCCCCACAAGGACGAATTTTGAAATAAAAGATATAACCCTGAGGGGCTAAAGTTTCCAAGTTTCAAATTTTAAACATACCACAAGGACCATCACTGCAATACCCTAAATCACCCACAAGGACCATTTTTGCCAATCTCCCAACCCCAAATTAAACTAAACAGACATAAACCCTAACCCCCAAATTTTCCCGCCAAACCCACAAAACCCTGTACTCCTCCATCATGTGTAGCCTGCAACACCACGACAAACCTCAACCCCACCTCTCACCTCACAACAAACCTATCACCATCACCACCTCACCCTACCTCGTATACACTCTGGCAATCCTCTAATGCTTCATTGGTTCAACAAAAACGACAAAGAGATCAATGGTTAAGATCTTAAGGCTTGGGCAGCAAGCTGAAATCAATGGCCAGGATTGAGCTTGGTTTTCCTCTCACCAAGAAAACACAACAAACACAAGACTCACCTTATTTAAAGAAGAAGACAGATGAACGTAGACGGAGAGTGTAATAGTAGTATGATTTAGTTCAACTTATTTCCAGCTTATTTAATAACTTATTTATTGAATTTCTTTTTAAAAGTTATGTAAACTCAGTTTCATTAATGCAAAGTTAATTTTTCAGCTTATTTTGTTATCCTGTCCTTATAATCCTGTTTTTCTTTAAATACATTTAAGCTTAATCTTTTGTTCCACAGTCATATTCAATAGCAAATAAGCTCATTTACTCGTTCCTAACTCAGTTAAACTTTTTGCAAAAGTTTAACTGAGTTTGTACTTTCAAAGATTCTCCAGCTTACAATTGGTTGACAAGCAGAAAAGGAAGGGTTTCTAGTTTCTTTCTAGCTTGTTTACATCAAGCTAGAAATTGATAATAAGCTCATAATCATTTATGTCCTTAGTTGAGCTGAGGACTAAGTTTTATTATGGCTTTGATATTCTAGTTTATAGTCTAAGTTAAGTTTTAATGAAATCTGCCCTCATTAGTTAAGATTTGCTTATATTAGTTAGCTTATTGAGAAGTGCTTATTGGTTCCAAGTTTTTGCTTATTTTTCATTGTTAAGGTTAGTTGATTATCTGTTTTTTATAAATTAGGCATACTTTTAGTCTGTTGTTAGCTTAAAAGTTTTCTTTAAGAATCTTAAGGGGTGTTTGGCACAAGGGGCATAATGGGTCATTTAGGTATAAAATTACTTCTGTCACCCAAAATCAGCTTTGCATAGGCCCTAAGGTTAGTAGTTAGATATAATTTTGAATAGTCTTGAAGAGTTTTTTATTAAGATTTAGGTTGACGTGGTATCAATATTCAATTCTGACATTTTGAAGTTTGCTGAAGCAGCTCTTATGGGTTTATTTTCTTAAAGAAATGTATTGAAGTCTTGCTTATGGTCCCCCATTTGTTTCAAATAATGCAGTAGGATGAAATATTCAAGTCTCTATTGGTGTTTTGCTCATTAATCTACTTATGTTAAAATTTGTTCAATTTTTTTTAATAGTTATAGTTTAGCAGTTAAATTTAATTAGTTTCACATTAGTTTTGAGTTATGACTTTTAGAATATAAGCTATTTAGTTGTTATATCTTATCTGTTTAAGCTTAATTTCATTTTAAAGTTCTTTTTCTAGGTTAAAAGTGAGGCTGCTTATAAGCTTTTTTGTCCTTTAAGAAAACTCACCTAGAGTAAACCCAAGTGAAATCAAGACTCAGACAGCTCCTGAAGTGAGACAAGCTATTTTCTCAAGTGTTTTTGGGCTTATCTTTATTACAAGCTCCCTTGTCTTTGCAATTAATTGTAGCTAGGTGGATAGGCTATAAGCTAGAATAAGCCCTCAGCCCATTAGAATATATTTAGATGCTTATTTTTAAGCCCATAATAGGCCCCTTAGGCTGTTTTTCAAGCAATTTAGCCCCTTAAGTGCTTATCTGCTTATTTGTGATTTTCCTATTATTTTCTTTGCAAATTTTAACTTCTAATTGCTCATTAAGTAAAGTAGTTTAGCTGATTTAGCTTAAAATGTTGTTTGCTTTGCTTATGAGTCCTAGAATAAGCCCAAGGTTTAAGCCTTTAAGCCTTAGTGATAAGTTTAACTTTCTTGTTAGGATTTATGGTTTCCTAACTTAGTATCGACGGTATAAATAGTTAGTACCGTTAGTTATAGTTAGTACTGACATTACAAAGTGTTAAGTACAGATCAATTATTAGTACCGTTTTTTAGTTTAGAAAATAGTTAGTACGTTTTTAAGAGATGTGTATGAGAAATCTTTAGGAAAAGATAAGGTAAGCGTTTCGAACCTTGTTCTGTAGGGGTTTATCGTTATTTATCAAAGGGATCCTTATGGGCATAAGTTTAGAGATAACGACCACAAAATATCTCAGAGCAAAAATCATATCTCAAATAGTTTAGTAATCTGTAAATTGGTTCAAAGCAGATTAATAAAGAATTATTATTAAAGTTCTACATTGTTTTTCGTTAGGTACATGTGTTAAGATTTCGCATTAACACATAGTATTTACAATCAGTGTTTCTATATAGTCAGTTGTATTTATACAGTTTGGCTATCATCCTTAATAGGCTGCAGAGATCTATTCCTAAGGGACTCAATCACGAAGTGGTATCAGAGCCTGTAAAACTCTGAATAAAGAAAAATAATCAAATCAAATCCATACTCCATAACTAAACATGAGCTGCTTCATCATCACGAAGATGAATATTCCACCACCACCACACCACCACCAATCATCACAAACACCAACCCAACAAACTCCTCATACAGTTTCAACCATCAAGCTGCCTATTCTCAAAAAGGGAGAATATGATATCTGGGCTATGAAGATGGAGCACTATTTGGCCCATACAGATTATCCAATTTGGGAGGTTATACAAAATGGGAATGGTCCTGTTTCAATCACTACAGATACATCAGATGTGGAGTCTATGTGCTATGTGACTTCGCCAATTTCAAGATTTATCTATTATTTACTCGTTGTCATTATCAAAACTTTGCTTATGGCCCTACCAGAAGATCATCTTGCAAAGTTCCATAAGATGACAAATGCAAAAGAAATGTGGGATGCCATTAAATCAAGATTTGGTGGAAATGACGAATCCAAGAAGATGCAAAAGTATATCTTGAAGCAACAGTTTGAAGGATTCTCAGTATCCAACACAGAAGGGCTTCACAAAGGTTATGATAGGTTCCAAAGTCTTCTAAGTCAGTTAGAAATTCATGGAGCAGGTGTATCTAATGAGGATGCTAATCAAAAGTTCCTAAGATCTCTACCTTCTGCCTGGTCACAAGTCTCCCTAATAATGAGAACTAAACCAGGGGTGGACACTCTTAGTTTTGATGATTTGTACAATAATCTAAGAGTCTTTGAGAGTGATATAAAAGGCTCTACTGCATCATCATCCTCTAGCCCGCAAAATGTAGCTTTTGTCTCTGAAAACACCAGCAGTACTAATGAAGTTATACCGTTTATTGTGTTCCCAATCCTTTCTGGTCAAACTCAAAGTAAACTGAACAATCCTTCATCATTACCTCATTACTTTACTAATCAGTCATTGCCCTCAACTGGACCTATGAGGGGGGGAGGTAACTTGGAAACAGAAGTTGATGAATAGATATTGAAGAAATGGACTTAAAGTGGCATGTGGCCATGATCTTAATGAGAATGAAAAATTTTACAGAAGTACTGTAGAAAGCTACAATTTGATGCAAAAAACCTGTTGTCATTTGATAAAACCAAGTGGAATGCTACAATTGCCTACAAAACAGAGGCATTTTGATAGAGAGTGTTAGATTCAAGGGAACTCAGATAACAGGAGGAAGAAGATGCATGGAATTCTAGAACTTGGATGAGAGTGGAAACTATACAGAAGGAGTTTTAAAGCATTTCGGGTGACAATTGATGGAGAAGGTATGGATTGGACAAATCAGTTCAGAAGATGAGATATGCTTTTGATGGCTTGAACAGCTACAGATCAGACACAGAGGTAATTTCTTGTACAAATAAGTGTAAGAGTCTTGATGCTATCTTTAACACTATTTGTTGCTCAGGATGCGAAAAACTAAGTGATTTAAACGCATAAGAAATAATGGCATATTTCTCAAGGTTCTTAATAAAGTTGAAGGTCACGTTAGTTGCTCTCAAAAAGGACAACTTTGTATGAACAAAAGATAAAGTGTATGAAAATAGATTTAGATGATTAAAACAGATGTTCTCACATACCATAAGAAAATTATTAGCAGAAGCTCAAAAGAAAAAGATTTATAGGCTCTAAAAGTAGAAAAATGGCATAATTCTTCTAAGAATCTTAGTAAACTGCTAAATACCCAAATGAGTGCTAATGATAAGTTTGGGCTTGGGTATGGGGATCACAGATATGATGGTATTTTGAGTTATGAAAATGAAGTGTTGCAGAGTGTTTTTATGAATAAAGAGAGTGAGATAGAAAACCAACCTTTGTATGATAGGTTGTTACAGCAGAGGGATTGCATGCTGGTACCCCCACCCATGACAGGATATTACATGTCATTCAAGAATCTGATGTAGTAGTAGTGATTCTAAGGTTCTACATACTGTCCAAAACTGACTCATCTAGTGAATCTGAATCACAATCATGTGAATTTTGATACTGCTGATTCTACAATAGTGCAGAAACTCTGAAATTAGTGTTTGAACCAAGTTGTCCAATGAGAGTCTAAACGTAGAATGTCAACCTAAGGTTTGGTCTGATGCTCCTATCATTGAGGAGTATGAGTCAGATAGTGAAGATGAGTGTGTTATTTATACCACCAAATTACAAAATGTACACTAGTTTTGCTAATCTGCAAGTAAAAACTCCCAAGAAAATGTTAAGTTGTCAGTTCACTACTTAGTCAAAAAAACCTAAAGTTGACAAGAAGATTTGGGGCATGGGTTTATGTAAGAGCAATATTGTTTTGTATGTGGTAGTCTTAATTATTTAATTAGGATTGTGATTTCTATCTGAGAAGATGATGGCAGAAATCCTGAGTTAAAAACAATAGTTGGAATAATGTGCAAGAGTGATAAAACAAAACCCAATTTGTTCCTTCAGCAATACTAAACTTGAACTGGTATAATTCCAGTTAATATTGCTTAGGAATAGACTGGTACTAAAAATTTTAGTACTGCTAGCAAAGTGTTAACTGACGACAGTACTAACTATCGGCCATGAAAGTTAATACTGTTAAGACTATTGTGAATAGAGTTAAACCAGCAAATGTTTTTTAAAAAAACGCATTCATCATACTCAAGGACCTGTTCAAAAGACAACAGTATTAGATAGATTTTTCAAATCAAAAAACTTAAATAATGATAGGTAAATTTGTCAGTTAGTATTGTTGGGGGAAAATGGAAAACTGGTGTTAAGCCCTCAGTAGTTGTAATTGGGAACGCACAAAGGATACATGGTGGATCCAAATACAAGGGTGGATCCAGTCTTAGAATGTTATAACTTTCTAGATCCACTAGGGCAGACTCAGGCACCAAATAAGGCTTGGAGTCCCAAGAGATCTTATCTCTTTATTTTAATGTGCTGGATTATCCACATAGAGCTTTAAGAATATGGAATTCGTTGTTAGTGGATGTTCCAGGCACATGACTGGGAACAAGACATACCTTGCTGAATTCAAGACTTTAATGGTGGCCCTGTTGCTTTTGGAGGTAGTAAAGGTTATAAATTACTGGTAAAGGCTTAAGATTAAAACAGGTAAGTTAGATTTGAGGATGTATGCCTTTGTAAAAGAACTTCAAGCATTTCAATCTCTTTTCTTTGTCACAATATGTGTGACAAAAAAGAACAAGGTTTTGTTTACTGACTCTGAATACCTCCGGAAGTCTTGTTTTGTCTTATGAGTTTAAGTTACCTGATGAAAAATCAGTATTACTTAAATCCCAGACAAAACAATATGTACAGTTTCAATTTAGAGAACATTGTTCCTTCAGGAGGATTGACTTGTTTAATTGCAAAGGCCACAACTGATGAATCTAACAAATGGCATAGGAGGTTGGGTCATGTTAATTTCAAAAACCTAAACAAACTTTTAACTGTCCAAAGGAAAACCATTGTAGAGGTTTACTTCAAAGCTTTTTCACAAAATGATTCACTTGTGTTGCTTGTCAGAAAGGAAAGCAAACAATGGCTCTTGTAAAGGCACAAAACAGTAAGCTCTATTAGCACTCTTTACAACTTCTTCGTATGCATTTGTTCTGACTACATTTGTAAGGGTTTAAACCTAAGACTTTGACTAGTTATAGACTGGATGATTTTAGCAGTTAGTTTGGGTATTTTTTACTTAAGACTAAGGATGTAACTGAGTGCAATCTTAAGGACTTATAAGACAGATAGAGAACCAATTGAATCAAAAGTTAAAAACTATTAGATGTGAATTAATGGTACAGAATTTATGAAACAGGATGTGGATTGAATTCTGTGGGTCAAAAGGGTATCAGAGGGAATTATAGTATATGCTAGAAACTCCACAACAAAAATGGAGTTGTTTGAGAGAAAGAACAGGGCACCCTTATTGAGGCTGCAAGGACCATGCTTGCAGATTTCATTTTACTAACACTTTTTGGGCCTAAAGTAGTTGTACTGCTTGTTATGTCTAAACATGGCCATTACGGGACCATAGCCTCATAATAAAACACCCTTATGAACTTTTAACAAAAAAAAACAAAATGTAAGATACCAATTTTAAGTTACATAAGACCTTTTTGGGTGCCAGGTGACCATCTTGGAATACCATTTGACACCTGGGCAATGTTTGCTGGTAAAATCAGTATGAAGGATTTTTAGTTGGGTATTCTCTACAAAGCAAGGCGTTTAGAGTTTTACAACTTAGCAAAAACCAAAAGGGTTGATGAAAACATGCACATCAACTTTTTAGTGAAACAAACCAATATGTTGCAGGGAAGGAAAGGACCAAATTGGCTTTTGATCTTTATTATTTAACTGATTCTATGAATTTCCATCCAATAGTTCAGAAACTCAAGCTAATCAACATGAGGTCAACATGAAGCTAAACCAAATGCAGGTACTGGGAAGATATTAGTGAAGTAGGGGATTCTGAACAGAGGCATGTATCTGCTCAGACTGCTTTTGTGTACTGCTAATATGGCCTTCTTATTCTTAAACAATCACTCCTGATTAAAGACAGCTGAAAGTGAGATGGTCCAAGTGTCCAAGAGAGGAAGAACAAGTCTTTATGGATGACCTTGAAAGACTTCAAAGGCAAGAAAAGGAAGCTAATGAGGAAGCTGAAGCTCTCAAGAAGAAGTTTGAGCACTTAGTGATAAATGAAGGAAGCTACTAAGACTAGCAGTACTAACCTTTTAGTATTGTTAGCACACTAGCTAAAGCTAGCAGTACTAACCTAGTTAATATTGTTAGCTTACCAGTTAGTACTGCCAGTCTTCATGAGGGACTATCTCTTTCTAAATCCAACAAATCCTAAAGAAGATGACTCAGAAATACCTCTACTTGAGGATATCTATCCATAATTCTATTGATGGTATTTCCACTACTTCATCTTTGATTGAGAGGGTGCAGTGGCTGAATTTACAAACTTGGAAACTGTTGTGAATTTAGTCCTATTCCCACTTCAAAGGATTCACTCATCACTCCTAAAGCACTAATTTAGGAGATCACCTCAAGCAATTAGCAAACAAGATAGCAAATTGCGTAAAAGTTCTGGAGCTCATGCTTTTATTAGCTATGTTCAAAAGCAAAGAGAATATCATACGGGACTTCTAGCACTACGGTTTATTTGCTTTTTCCTATCTCAAAAAGAACCAGAGATTTCAGAAAGCTCTGAAAATGAAAGTTGGTTGATGTATGCAAGATGAATTGCTTTTGCAGTTTAAGATCAAGTAAGTTTTGGGTCTTAGTAGATTTGCCTTATGGGAAGAAGGCTATCGGTACAAAGTGGGTTTATCGAAATAAGAAGGATGAAAGAGGAGTTGTTGTCAGAAATAAAGCTAGGTTAGTTGCTTAGGGACATAGGCAAGAGGAAGGGTAGACTTATAGATGATGGTTTTGCTCCTGTGGCCAGGATTGAAGCCATAAGGATCTTTTTGGCCTTTGCCTCATACATGGGTTTTATAGTCTATCAAATGGATGTGAAAAGTGCCTTCCTTTATGGGAAAATTGATGAAGAGGTGTATGTATCTCAACAACCAGGTTTTCTAGATCCTAATCAGAAAGTATACAAAGTTGTAAAAGCTCTCTATGGGCTACATTAAGCTCCTAGAGCTTGGTATGGTACTTTATCTTCTTTCTTATTGAAGAATGGATACAGAAGAGGTACTATTGACAAAACTCTTTTTATAAAGAAGGACAAACATGATATCATACTAGTTCAAAGTCTATGTGATGATATATCTTTGGGTCTATAAAGAAGTCTTGGAGTGATGGTTTGAAGCGTAGATGAAAGAGTAATTTCAGAGAGTTCAATGGGAGAGCTAACTTTCTTCTGAATTTACAAGTCATAACAGAAGGAAGTTGGGTGTCTTTATTAGTCTGGATAAGTATTATTGTAGAAATCCCTAAAGAAGTTTGACTTTGCCTGAAATGTTAAAACTGCTAGTACACTATGAGCAAAAGCCTTTAGTCAAGGATGAGGAAGCCAGTGATGTGGATGTCCATCTCTATAGGTCATGATTGGCTCTTTAATGTACTTGTCTTGCTCATAGACATGACATTATGTTTGACAGTCTGTGCTGTTATAGGTTTAAGGTCACTCCAAGACTTCGCATTAAGTGCTGTCAAGAGAATTTTAGGTACCTATAGGGCAAACCAAAAACTGGGGTCTTTGGTATCTAGGAGTGTCCTTATTTGACCGGGAATCCTACTCAGATTAGTGACTATGATGGAGCGAATCTTGACAGGAAAATCCACAACAGGAGCGTTGTCGATTTCTTGGTAGGAGATCATCTTGGCAATGCACAAAAGCAGACTATTGTAGTCTTCTACTACAAGAAGCAGAGTTTGTTGCTGCTGCAAAGCTGCTTGCTGGGAAGTTTTGTGGATCACAAATCAATGTTAGACTATGGGGTTTCAACTTCATGAACACAAAGATTTACATGATAATGAACGCACCATTTGCATTGTAAAGTATCAGTATATCATTCTAAAACCTAAAGCTCATGATCATAGCATCATTTCTTAAAGGATAGATGCTTATGAAAAGAAACTTCATTCAGGTGCTTAAACTCCCACTGATGACAATGGTGTGTGGGGGGGGTGCTGATATACTCACAGGCATTTGATGTTAGATGGTTTGAGTTCTTGGTTGTTACAATTGGGATGATAAGTCCATAAGCTGCATTGGTTAAAGGGAGGCAATATGTTGTGTTGTATAGTTTATATGAAGAAACATGTTAAACATATGTGATACATCTCCAAAGGTTTGATAGAGTTTAGAGGGTCATTGAGAAGAGTTACTGATATGTACTGAAGCACTCCTGATACCCTACATGTTCCTTCTTTGTTGGACAAAGTTTAGTACCGCAGTGCAAAGTTAATACCGCTGGGCAAGTTTTGTACGCTATAAAGACGTTATAAGAGAAAATACGCCAAGGGTACAAAGTCGTAAAATTGAAACGGTTTCATTGAAATTAGGTCTTCTAACATATATAACCATTTCAATTGCGCATTACGTACGCATTCTCTCTCTAAACTACATTCGCACTTACAAGCCCTAATATCTATCTTCACGCGATATCATCTTCGAGTACAATGGTTGTTCTTAGATTTCCATGTCCGAAGCACAACATGGTCGTATATTTGGAAAAGACTAAAGGGAATGCGAGTTTCACGGAGAATCATTGATTTTCTTAGCGAGTTCAATTATCATGCTACTCACTGTAAGTCATGTTGATATCTAATACCGTTTGTTGAACAGTTTTGGACGTCTGCTAAAGTCTAAAAATCAACAATGTTAGGCACATTACCTGCCAAAGTAAGCTGGCCAGTCTGTGTCAATCCTTCTGACGGGCATCCAATAAGAATGTGATCTTCGTTTTGATTGGATGCTGATGGATAGACCTCATTACCTAAATCAGGCATATTTAATGCTATACAGTAATGGGTATGAGGGGGATTTAACAGTGTAACATTTATAAAGCTTTGTTTTCACCCAAATGGTGGTTTTTATTACATACAATGATCATTGTCTTAGCTCAAAAGCACATTTGGGATCAAAATCCTGCTAACATTGCACTGCTGTCTTCTGCTATAACATCTAATCAAAGTAAATTTTCTAAATTAAATTTTTGATGGTATGCTTAGACATTAGAAGCTAAGAAAAAGTTTGTAATGTACCACATTTTTTTCTATCTTTTTAGATAATATATAGCTAATTGTGTCTGTACCTTTTGATCATTTTATGTAAATTACTTTAACTTGTAAAGTTTTTTTTTCTATGATTAAGAAGGTTAGAATTATCCAGGGAAAGTCACCCCTTTGTTTGCTACTATGTTGGTACAACCAACTCAGGATGAGGGTGCTCCTTCAGAAAGACCATCTGAAGCACAACCTACACCCTCTCCTGCTCCCACTAGTGAAGTACCTAATGAGCCACAAACTGATTCTTCTCCTGCTCAAACTAGTGAGGTACCTATTGAGCAACCAGACATAACTTATCCAAGGACATTAACCCACTCCTATTATTCCTGATTCTATTCCAGAAACTTCTGGTGAGAATCTTGGAGGTCATTCATCCAGTGATAAATCCCTTTCAGGGAATGAGGGTGACATGACTCTCCAAAGTGTCTATGATCTTTCGTTCTCTCTTTTTTGTGCACTAGTATCAAAGATCATGCCAACGGGCAATACAAACTTGAAGGCTCAGATCATAAAGCTCAAGAAGCAAGCTAAACCTGTCATCAAACACCATAGAGCATGGCATGAAAAAGTGTCTCATTGAAAGCATAGATTCCAAGAAAGAATTCTCGAAGAAACTTTAGGGTGCACAAAGAATTTCATTTTACTTTGATTGTCTGTATCCAACAAGGAGGAAGTTGCTAAGGTGAATCATTTGTTCATAAGAGATCATATCCTCTGTTTGATATAATTCCTGAAGATTCAGTTGGATCATTTGGAAACATGAGACATGCTCTGTAGTGGGGTGGACAAGCGAGAATGGTGTGAAGAACAGGAGATTGATGGAATTTAGGATTAGTACTGAAGATGTAGTTAGTACTGCAAGATGGTAGTTAGTAGACAAGGAGAAAGTTTAGTTACGACAAGGAGAAAGTAGTACGACAGACAATAGTTAGTACTGACGGATCAAATTAGTACTAACAGGCAAATTGAAGGTACTGATGGACAAATTGAAGGTACTAAAGAGCACATTGAAGGTACTGAAGAGCACACAGAAGGTACTGAAGAGCAATTTGAAAGTACTGATGGGCAAGAAAAGGGTACTCTAGATTTGTTATGAAGAAGGAAAATTGTGCTCAAACCACTCCAACACTCTCAAACACCTACCTTTTTCTACAATCTTTGGAAGATGATGAAACAATAGCCTAAGGTTCTTTCACAAGAGTCAAGACAAGGCAGTCAGTTTCTAGAGAAAAGGAGAAAGGGGTAGAGTTGAAAGATATTGAAGAAGCTGACAGACCTAGACCTACCTCTACAAGATCACTTCTGACACTAAAGCCTCTTCCAAAGATTGATCCTAAGATAAAGGAAGAAGAAAATTGAAAGAGGTGATGAATCTAAAAGTGCATATGATGGTATTCTCAAGCTGAGAAGAAGATTTAAACAGCTTGAAAGTGATGAAGAGTAGGCTAGGAAAATACAAGAAAAGTAGTGGAAGGTGAAGAGCAAAGAAACAGTATAGCTTGAGAAAAAGCTGCCAATGAAGCTCCATAAGAAACTTTGATATGATATAAAGGCAAGGGATTGAGGCAGATAGGATTCTTGCTGAAATGCTTCAATGAACATGAAAGAGGAGCAATTACAAATAGAAGAAAAGGGCAAAGTTCCTTCATGACACAATTTGCTGCTCAAAGAAGATTTCTTACTCAACAGAGATCTGAGGCTATCAGGATAAGCCACAACCACCAAAATCAAATCTGAAAGCCAAATGATGATCTTACTAAAGCATGTAGAATCTTTCAAGCATGCTGAATTTGAGAATCTAGAAGTTTGGAGGAAGTACCAGCTTTGCTTATGAGAAGATTTAAGAGGTTGATGAAGATGTCATCTCTAATTGGGGTCTGCTGACGATGAAAGATTGATCAAAAAGGCGATGAATGAGAAAAGAGTTGATTTATCTAAAAGTGAAGTAGATCAAGGGAAGAAGGTAAAGCAAGAAGTTTTAGAAGGAGAGTAAGAAGAAGAATGTACAAGAAAAGAACTTGGGACTAGGAAGAAGATAAGTCAAGGAAAAGAAGAACTATTCAAAACACTTCTAACGGATGATAGTGAAAAAAGTGAAGATGAGATGAGTTTACATTTTACATAGCTCAGATGAAGAAAAGAAGTGGATTATGTATTTTTTAAGCTAACTTGACAGAAAAATACCCATATCAAAGAATGGAAGAAGCTGTCTTGGAACTAACCACAGCCTGATTAGTGAAACACATTGAATGAGATTAATTTCAAAATGTGGTGATTAGAAGCAATGGACAAAGAGTATTTTAGCACTTTGATGAGAATATTGTCTTTGATAGAGAGATTTAATGTGTGTAATCAACTTGGTAATGGACTGATTTCAAGATTGAGATACATGAGTTTTTGACAGAGTACTTTGGGAGATCTGATGGTTATGTTCAATCCGGATGGATGAAATGATTTTTGGTATGCATAGCATGATTATGGAATATTGTGAGTTGGAAGATACATGGTTCTTCAGGGAGTTCATAATTTAGATGATCTGAGACAGGATTAGTCATTTCATATGATGGTAGAAAGAAGTATCTTTGAGAAAAGGAAGTACTGATGCAAATGTAAAAATTAAAGTTGTGTTTGTAAAGTTGACAGTACTATGGGCATTAGAGTTGATCAGGTATATCAGATGATACTTGCAGAGTTAGAACTGAAGGACTAGAGTTGATGGAATTGAGAAGGGTTTGAGTGTTGGCTAACCACCACACAACAAATGGTCATCAGTTTACCATGCTTAATAGGCATAGGAATCTGGCTAGCTCCATTAAGAAATGACTTGTGGTATAAACTTCTCAAATCTGTTTATGGTTGATTATTTTACCAAAATTGTAGGGTTTCTCAAACTCACTGCTTCTTGGTAAGAGCTGGCTAGTCCATGATTAAACAGTTCTATGGTAAAGACTAATCAAAACTGGTGTTGAGAGCTGATAGTTTGCTAAAAACTATTATGGTTTATCAATGCACCTTGTTTATGGCAACTGAAGATTGCTTAGGAATCCAAAGCAACGGTATTTGGTAAAGACAAATCCATCGTTAATGGTTCGACAGTTTACAAAAACTGCATGGTAATTACTCACCATGTTTTTAAAAATAAAGAGTTAACTATTCCAGAGAAAACGGCTACTGGTAAAGGAACATCAAATCCGTTAATGGTTGGTAGTTTGCCAAAAACTACAAAGCCAACTTAGTTAGATTGTTGCTGAAAAGATGTTGCTGTGTTGCTGAGAAGACAAAGTTGCTGCTGAAGAAGGATAGAGTTTAAAAGATCAAGTAATGATAAGAGTGTTTGGATACATCCTCTGTGTGTTAAAAAATTGAAGAAACATGAAGTTAAAAGAGTTCAACATTCATGTTTAAGGGAGGATTGTTAGGATTTATGTTTTCCTAACTTAGTATCGACAGTACAAATAGTTAGTACTGATAGTTATAGTTAGTACCGACAGTACAAAATGTAAGTACTGATCAAATAGTTAGTACTGTTAGTAGAAAATTGTTAGTACCGTTTATGAGATATGTATGAGATATCTTAAGAAAAGATATGTATGCGTTTTGTAAGTCAGTTAGGGTTTATCCTTGGTCTATAAAAGGATTCCTATTGGCATAGTTAGATATACGACTTCAAGATATCTCACAGCAAAATCATATCTAATTAGTTAGTAATCTCTAATCATTCTAAGCAGATTAATAAAAGTTATTATTCAGTTCTACATTGTTTTTCTTAGTACTTGTGTTGAGATTCCGCATCAACATATAGTATTCATAATCAGTGTTTCTGTATAGTCAACTGTATTTATACATTTTGGCTATCATCCTTAATAGGCTACAGAGATCTATTCATTAGGGACTCACATAATTAATGATGGCATTTCCTCAGCTCTGAAAGCACAAGCTGCATCAATGGCAAGTGCTAGTAATCCGAATAGGAACACCGGAACTACTAGAACTCCTATAGCAAAAACGGGAAACTATAAAGAGTTCATTAGTTGTTAACCATTCTACTTCAATGGTACAGAAGGAGCAGTTGACCTCATCCGCTGGTTTGAACGTACTGAATCGGTGTTTTCTCGTAGCATGTATGCCGAGGAAGACAGAGTGACATTTGCTACTAGTACTCTAACCAATGATGCCTTGTCTTGGTGGAATGCATACGCCCAACTTATCAGAATAGAACAAGTCAATAAGATCACCTGGACCGAATTTAAAAGGCTCTTAACCAATAAGTATTGCCCTCGAACTGAAGTCAAGAAGATGGAAGACGAATTTTACGACTTGGTTGTGAAAGGAAATGATCTTAAGACTTACATTAGGAGATTTTAGGAATTAGCCGTCTTATGCCCAAACATGGTACCAAACGCAGAGAAACTGTTGGAAGTCTTCATTAGTGGATTACCCAGAAGTATTGAAGGAAATGTTACTGCCTCGAAGCCTCAAACTTTGGAGGAAGCCATCAACATAGCCCAGAGATTAATGGATCAGATAATAAAGCGTGATTCTGTGCAAGAAACCAATAATCACAAACGAAGGTTTTGAAGATAGAAGAAACACTAACAACAACAACTATCCCAATAAACACAACAATAATAACCACTCCAACAATTACAATCACAATAACTACCAAGATAACCGCAACAATAACAACCATAACAATGATTACCACCAACAACAGCATAAAAGACAAGAAGCCTTCAAGACTTATGCTGCTACCAATGGGTATACTGGAAACCTTCCCTTGTGTAAAAGATGTAGACTACATCACACGGGACCTTGCAGTGTCAAGTGTCAGGTTTGCAACAAGATAGGCCACCAGACCAAGTACTGCAAAAACAAAAGACCAACCACTAGAAACGATCTACAAACAGTATCCGTAATTTGTAATGCCTGTGGAAAGAAAGAACATTATGCAAATCAGCGCTCAAAAGCAAATAATTGGGCCACAGGAAAGCATACTTAGAGATGAGCTTGCTTTTGTTCACTTTAGAATTCCTACCCTAGAAACAACTCTCGAGGATATTCAAGTTTCATCAGAATCTTCTTCAATCTGAAAACCCCAATCATCAAGCTACAATCCTTGTCATTTGTTACTTTTATCTAGAATTTTACTACGAGATACGTAGCATAAGTATCAACTCTTTTTAGAGTTTCATATGTAAAGCTATCCATGAAATAATAAAGTGATGATTCCGTTACATCTTGTTATCTGATGATATCAAAACTCGACATTATTTGTCAATTCCATCGATTCTATTATGTTCAAACTCTGAATACTCCCCTCATACCTTTGCAACATAAATTTTCATCCTCGATTATATGGGCGTCAGTACAATCAACATCTCAATATTATCTAACCATTCATGATCATATCATTTTCTACACATTACCATATCGTGTTTTTATGCTTAGGTAAGACGATTTATGATCATCTTATTGAAATGAATTAGGTCACTTCTTCATTTGAATAAGGAAATTATAAATCTCCGAACTATGAATTTATAAATTCTCAGTTACAAGGAGTTGAACGCTTCTTTTTGTAAGTGACAAATTATAAATAAGTAGGCTTAAGTATATAACATACGTACAAACAAGTTTCTTTCAATCCGTTTGTACAAACAATTCCTTAATCATTATCATTATTACCTTCATCTTCATCATTGTTTCATTTCAAATATCTGTATCTCACGTGATTTAGCAACTCTCTTAAAATCATACGAAGAGCATCACGCTTCTATGATCTCCGTATTCTACAAATTCTTTGTTATATTCTGCAACGTAAAAACAAGAAACACACAATGAATCATATAAATGGCCAAATGATTTCAATACGACTAGGTATTAAAATTTTGAACAAAAGACATGTAATAGCAATCTTATTTCATGTTGACCTTTTAAAAAGTTAATGAAATCACATTATCTTTACGATCATAGTAGCGCAACAGAAGCATGGTAGGCCCATAACCCACAGGTTTGTAAACGAAGATTCCATCACCCTGGTTCTATCAGAATCTGGAGAAATTCTATTGGCTGTCATCAAGATGTGTGGTCTTGGAAATAAGTAGACGTGTGAAAGGAGGTAATTATAATCATGGTGCACGACATAATTATAAATGCATCACACACGTGGACTTGTGACCCTGATTAGCCTAACATAAAAAATCAAAATCATGCCAGTACCTACACTAATCCACTACAACTTTCAACTAAATCCCAGGACCGAGATTCTGTAAGGGTTGGAGACTATAGACAACCTAAGACTGAATCATCAGAGCAAAATCAATCAATTTTACTATGGATCACAATTGTACTGGTGAAATTTTTTCGCTTTATTACATTACATTACATTGTCAATATCTCATATGCAAGTAACTTGCATAAACAACAGTATACAAGCTCACGCAACCTATTTATGGCAATCCTATCTTCATATATGTCAAGCAAACATCATAATATGTCAAGTCAATATCATCATATCCTTATTACAAAATACATTATTCCTATAATGTACCATTCGCAACGTTATATCAAAACGGGCTTTAAACCGTTATCGTATACCTCTAAACCCTAAATTCCATGAAGGGTTAATATCTAAAGTGAATGTACAAGCTACTAAAGAATATGTACAAGTAATATAACATCTCATTTGAAATATAAACTCCCTCCAAGTCAAAGTACAAGTCCTTAAAAGCACAATGTACAATTCATTAAGCATGATCTCTAAAATAGCCGTTTTACCTCCGTTTTCATTCTAATTTCTTCACCATCACTTGTGTACAAGCTACTACACTCATTATACAATGTGTAAACCCTAATTATTCTATTCATAAGCTTTCATACATCATTTTGCACTCAAAACCCTAATTCAAAACCCTAAACCCTAAAACCGAGCTAGTTTCTAAACCATGACTCGTTTCTTGATTTTTATCCATTGTAAACCCAAACCAACACTCAAATAAGTTGTAATAACTTAATTTACAATATTCTCAATCATATTCCATCATCATTTCATCAATTTACTTCAGCTAGATGCAAATCGAATCCAAGAAACCCTAATTGTGCACTAAATGTAACTTTTGACCCGTTTACTCATTTTCTACCCATTTTAACCCAAACCACCTATCAACTTTTGATTATAATCCTTAATATAAGTCTTAGGATCAGTAACCTATCATTCTAAATCAAATGTATACGAAATCCAAGCTTGAAAACCCTAATTGAACCCTAATGTACCCGAAACTCATAACCTTTGCAAAGTGACCCATTTTGAAAGTTTTTCTTGCAACCAAGCACCTCAATGACAAGCTCCTTACCTCCCTAGCTGCTTACAAGCACCTCTCATCAAATATCTTCATCATATATTGTATAAAATTGATCACATGGTTCCTTGTTTCTTCATTCCTAGCCGCGGCATGCAAAGAGATAAACAACTCATCGAAGCTAGTTTCTAGCTTAAACAACACATCCTCTAGCCCCTCCTCATCACCCTCTAGACCTCCTACATGTCCTAACCAGATCACATAGCATTCCTTGGCCACCAAGATCATTTCAACTATAAATAGAAAGCATAAACTCTTCATTTGAACTCATCCCCTACTTCCTCCTCTATAACCCATCATAGCAGCAATCCTTTGCTCAATATGAATTCTAAGAGATCCTAAGAAGTCTCAAGAACAGAAGTGAAGGAAAAGAAACCAAGAAAAGAAGCCCCGGAGTCATTATTCTAGGCGTACGAAGCTAAAAGTCCTGATTTCGACCCGTTTCTAAGCTATAAGCTCAAACCCAGGTTCTATCGTCTTCATACCTGCTCCTACATCCTTATAATGTTCATATGATCATACATAAACTCTTGTTAAAGTTTCATAACTCAATTCATGCTCATTTTCCATTTTGATCCAAAACCGTACACCCGAAACCCTAATTTTATGTTTTTCTTAAAACTAAATGTTATAATGGCTAAATGTTGTTATAATCTATCCTAACATGCTTAATTAATGTTAAAATAACCACTCTATTAATTATTGAAGGAATTTGAACTTAAAACCCGCGCGTTTTCATTTTAAAACCCTAATATGACCCGTTTTGCTTCCTAGCTTAACGAATCGTTATTTTAAACTTGCGTTGCGTTAAATCTTCATATTTTAGTTTATTATAACTTATAAATGTCTATTGAAATGTTAAAATAAGCTTGCATGGCAATTTGGACATATTTTGTAAATATTATCCATGCAAGGGGTATATATCGTAACTTTCTGAAATTAATAACTAGAAGGGCTGAATATGTCATTTTATCAAAGTTATAACTATAGGGATCTATTATGTCACTTTCAAAGTGCAAGGTTTACTTTGTATATCTTTTAAACTTGAAGGACCAAACTCGTAAAAGTGCAAACCCCAAGGGTATATTTTGCCATTTTTCATTCCTAAGGGTGTAAAATGTAACATTTTGAAAAAGTATAAAAACATGTTTAAAACCTTACAAGACATAACTTTAATTAACGCTTCTCGTGCTTATCATTTCTAGATATTGAATAAAACGCTTAAAACCGTTCATCCAGAAGCTATATCGTACCACAATACTAGGGAGCTTCATATTAAGAGGTCTCATCTTGGTATTACGTTCTGACTGAGTTGTTGGGTTTATGATTTAAAGTGCCCTAGCTCCTCAAACGTTTACTGAATGACTTCTGAATTATGATGGCCCGAACGGTGATACAATAATTCCAAACTCTTCAATCAAACTCATAACTCTTAAAAACCAAAGTTCTAAAGTACAATCTTCCTAAGACTTGACATATTTACTCAGGTTGCGTGACGTGGCTGTTTACTATCATTTTGCTATATCAACCTTCCCAGGTTAAGATTGTGATAAGGTCGTCAGCTTTCATTCAGAAATATTTATTGCATCTACCTATCAGGTAAAGTTCATAACCTCGCCTTTACTTATTTACATGTTTTATAAACCCGCGAGGGGGATACATGCTTGTTACAAACTCTTTTACATACTCGTTTATCTTATAACAATGTGATTACTTTTCAAAGACTTAGTGAAGTTCATAACCTCGCCTTTACTTATTTACATGTTTTATAAACCCACGAGGGGGATACATGCTTGTTACAAACTCTTTTACATACTCGTTTATCTTATAACAATGTGATTACTTTTCAAAGACTTAGTGAAGTTCATAACCTCGCCTTTACTTATTTACATGTTTTATAAACCCGCGAGGGGGATACATGCTTGTTACAAACTCTTTTACATACTCGTTTATCTTATAACAATGTGATTACTTTTCAAAGACTTAGTGAATTCATAGCCCTCGCAATTTCACTATTCAAAAACTGTGAGGGGGATACCTGCTATAAATTACGAATACAAGTGTTTTCCAAATTACATGCTATCCTGACATATCATTACAATTGTTGTCTAAGTTATCTATCCTACAAGTCGTTAAATTTGACTTCAAGTCATTAAATTGACTTTGGATATTAATGTGTTAATATTATAAATCCTACAAGTTATTAAATTGACTTCAAGTCATTAAATTGACCTTGGATGATTAAATGATTGATATTATGAGCTCTTCAGTCATTAAATTGACTTTGGATGATAATGTGTTGGTGCCATGAGTGTTAAGTGCAAGGAAACATGACCCAAACACGTCAACAGACCAAAACTGTACCAAACAAGACAATAACGCAGTAATACACTGTTACTAAGATGATTGTATTCGTTGGCAATATCAATACTAATAATAATGGGTGTAATAATCACAATACCATTTTCTATAATGAAATGGTTTTTACAATATACACTATGACTTGTATTCAAACTGTTTATCAAACCTATGAATTTCACTCAACCATTGTGTTGACTTTTTAGCATGTTTATCTCAGGTAATTAAGCAACTTACGACACGGAGTGGCATTGACTTGAAGATAGCTGAACTGTTATCATTCACACTTTAAGGATTGATTGTGTGACCTGATTGTAGAAAGCTCTGATTATAAAGAAAGATAACTAAATTATTCATAAAAAACGTCTCTTTTGAAGGCGTTTTCTATGATTATGATTGTTGTATCCATGAAGTAATACCCCAGATTAGCTTTCGCTGCTATATATAAAAATGGGGGTGTTACAGAGTATAATTTATAACTTTTCATAATTTTATTTTATTGGTTACGTAAAACGCTTACGTTTCGCAATAAATTACATTTAGGCATACCCTATACCTATCTGTACTCAAACCAATACCCACTTTTTAGAATAGAGGAAGCTTACAAGATCACCTGGTCCGAATTGAAGAAGCTCTTAACAAAGAAGTATTGCCCTCGAAAGGAGGTCAAGAAAATGAAGGATGAATTTTACAGCCTGACTGTAAAGGGGAATGATCTCAAGACTTACGTTAGAAGATTCCAGGAGTTGGCAGTCTTATGTCCATCTATGGTACCAAATTCTAAGAAACTTATGGAAGTCTTCATCGTGGGATTGCCCTGAAGTATTGAAGGAAACGTTACCGCTTCAAAGCCTCAAACTTTGGAGAAAGCCACCACCATAGCCTAGAGGCTAATGGATCAGGTAACCAAGCACGGTGTTGTGCAAGGAACCAATGATCACAAATGAAAGTTTGATGATAAAAGAACCTTCACCACCAACAACAACTACCACAATAACCGCAACAACAACAACAACCACTAAACGATGATCACCACCAACAGCAGAATAAAAGGCAAGAAGTCGTCAGGGCTTATGCTGCCACTCCAACTGAAGACAATAGGTATACCGGAAACCTTCCCTTATGTAAACGATGCACTCTGCATCACACAGGACCTTGCACTATCAAGTGTCAGACTTGTAACAAGGTGGCCCACCAGACCAGGAACTGCAGAAACAAAGGGCCAGCCACTGGAAGCAACCTACAACCAGTGTCAGTAACTTGTCATGCCTGTGGGGAGAAGGGGCATTACAAAAATCAGTGCATTCCTTCTCGTGTTCTTCTTAATATTGAGCAGCTCATGAGGGGTTTTTTTATAGAGTCATAGCAGCTTGAAAAAGTAAGATCTAAATGGGCGTGGGAGTTATTTGTGTCTTCCAAAAATGAAGGAGAGCTTGGTATACGTTGGTTGAGTATTCAATTCTGCTCTTATTAATGCTCATGTTTTTGAAACTTCTTCCCTTAAGATACTGTTTGGTAAAATGGAACACGAAATATAAATTGAAGTGGCGTAAGTTTTGGGAAATTCCCGGTTCGAGGTAATAAAGAATTAGGGGTGGAGAAATATACACATCAACGCCCTACAAAACGTGATTACATATGGTGCAATAAAGGGGACGGGCTGCTACGTCTCTTTGTTTGATAATGTGTAGTGACTTAGGCCATTACCGAATTTTATTTCTCTCGTTGATCGTCTTTATGAGCTGTGTCTTACACGAACAGCAAAGGGTGTAGGGGATGTATACAGGATTGGTTTGGTGAGCTGAGCCTCAAGAACTCTATCAAAATACCCTTTCTCATAGTGCGTGTCAAGCTCCCTATGGTGTGAGGGTCCGATCTTGATAGTTTGGTATGGGCCGTAACACCAAGGGAACTCCTAAATCATTTTTCGGGTTACTCAGTATGGTCTGATATTCGCCCTAGTACTTATGTTGATTGGATCCTATAGGTTTTGGTTTGCGTTAAGTATCCCTCGCCATGCTTAAATCTATGTCTGGTTGTTTAAGAGAAAGTTAAAAGACTCAAGACCTGTTTAAGTAGTTGGGATGTTTCTGATTCATTGGTCTCTTTATGATTCTTATATGTGGTAATTCCAACCAAAAAAAAAAAAAATAAAAAAAAAAAAAAAATAAAAAAAGATTCTCACAAAAAACTAAAAATAAATCCATTTGTTCTCTTCGAGTGTCCATATGCGAGTGAAGTTTGGGATCGTATGAAAATTCTGGCTGGGCTTGATTCGTCTACTCCTAATGTATATGCTATTATTACGGGTTTACTTAGTATGGCTAGTATAAGATCAATTCTCAGTGTTGTTGCTAAGCTTGTGATTGCGGCGTCGGCTTATTACATATGGCAAGAGCGTAATTAGCGTTTATTCAAGAACAACAAAAGAAAGCCTATTCAGATTTGTGAGTGTATTCAATCATTGGGGCGCCTTAAATTACTTTCATGCAAGCTTAAGAAGTCCAAGAATGGTGAAAGAATGGCTCGGCTTTGGGAGTTACTTGAGGCTGTTTTTTTGTAATTTTAATGTTTCCTTGTATTGGTTCTTGCTCCATTAGGTGGTTCTTTCCTATTGGGGTAATTGGTTATGTAATAGATAGGTAGTTGTCATATGGCATGTCATATGATCTAGTGGTTGTTCAAGCTAAGGCTTGAGGTTAATGTGACACTCAGTCACATTCCATTGTACTTACTGGATTTTTGGGTGATTAATATATTTTACCGGGGTGAGTCCCTTTTACCCAAAAAAAAAGGCGAACAACAGTTGCCATGGGAGAGCATACGTGCTAAGAAATAAAAATGCTCGCCAAGATTCGAACGTAGTCACGGGTACGTTCCTTCTAAACCAACATCTAGCTAGAGTATTATTTGATTCGGGAGCCGATAAAAGTTTTGTATCTATATCTCTTGCTTCCATGCTTAATATCCCACTAATTATACTAGATACCACTTATGACATTGAAATGGCCGATGGAAACCTAGTAGGTACTAATACCGTTATCCAGTGTTGCACTCTAATTTTGTTAAACCAACCTTTCAAAATTGACCTTATGCCGATTAAACTTGGTAGTTTCGACGTCGTCATTGGTATGGATTGGTTATCCAAGTATCATGCTAGAATTATCTGTGACGAGAAAGTCGTCCACATCCCTATCGACGGTGAAACTTTAAGTGTCCGAGGTGATCAAAGTAAAACTCGACTAAACCTCATATCCTGTATAAAAACCAAAAAGTATATATCCTGGGGATGTCAAATTTTCGTAGCCCAAGTAATGGAGAAGAAGTCAGACGAGAGACGATTGGAAGATATACCAGTAGTTAGAGAATTTCCGGAAGTTTTTCTGGAAGACCTACCCGGCCTTCCTTTGATTCACCAAGTAGAATTCCAAATCGATTTAATGCCGAGAGCGGCACCAGTGGCCCGAGCACCTTACAGATTAGCTCCTTAAAAAATGCAGGAACTATCTGACTAACTACAAGAGTTAGCAGACCGAGGTTTTATCCGACCAAGTACTTCGCCTTGGGGAGCTCATGTCTTATTTGTCAAAAAGAAAGACGGATCTTTCAGAATGTGTATCGATTACCAGGAGCTGAATAAACTCATCGTAAAGAATCGTTACCCATTACCCAGGATCGATGATTTATTCGACCAGCTTCAAGGTTCGAGTACTTACTCGAAAATTGACTTAAGATCAGGTTAACACCAATTGAGAGTCAGGGACGAAGATATTCCCAAGCCTGCTTTCAGAACGTGATACATACACTATGAATTCCAAGTAATGCCATTTGGTTTAACCAACGCGCCTACTATGTTCATAGACCTCATGAACCGTGTGTGCAAACCATACTTGGATAAATTTGTGATAGTGTTCATCGATGATATTCTCATCTACTCCCGTAACAAAGAAGAACACGAAGATCACCTAAGAATAATTCTGGAATTACTCAAAAAGGAGAAATTGTATGCCAAGTTCTCTAAATGTGAATTCTGGATCAGTGTCGTGTAGTTTCTCGAGCACATGATCGACAGTCAAGGAATCCACGTTGACCCTGCCAAGATTAAAGTAGTCAAGGATTGGGCATCACCTACCACACCCACAGAGATACGCCAATTCTTAGGACTCGCCGGCTACTATCAGAGATTTATCGAAGGTTTTTTGAAGATTACAAAGTCTTTGACTAAATTAACTCATAAAAACAAGAAGTATAGCTGGGGAGAAGACCAAGAGTCAGCCTTCCAACTATTAAAACAAAAGCTTTGTGAAGCTCTAATCTTAGCATTACCATAAGGAAACGATGATTTTGTCGTTTACTGTGATGCATCACTCCAAGGTTTGGGAGCGGTGTTAATGCAAAGAGAAAAAGTTATTGCATATGCATCCTGACAACTCAAGTCTCATGAAGAGAACTATACCACACACGACCTCAAATTAGGAGCAGTAGTGTTCGCTCTTAAAATTTAGAGACACTATTTGTATGGCACAAAGTGTACCGTGTTCACTGATCATAAAAGCCTTCAACATATCCTTGATCAAAAAGAGTTGAACATGAGGCAACGCCGTTGGTTAGAATTGCTCGCAGATTACGATTGTAAGATTCATTACCATCCTGGAAAGGCAAACGTTGTAGCAGATGCTTTAATTCGGAAGAAACAAAGCAAACCACTCCGAGTTAAGGCATTTGTCATGACCCTTCACCTAAACTTGCCATCACAAATCCTCGAAGCCCAAACCGAGGTGATCAAAAAAGAAAACATCGAAGCTGAGAACCTACAAGGAATGGACAAAGCATTTGAAGTACTTCTTGATGGAACCCATTGTATCAAAAACCGAAGCTGGTTACCACACCTTGGTGATTTGAGGGACTTAATCATGCATGAATCCCATAAATCAAAGTATTCCATTCACCCAGGTTCTGACAAGATGTATCAGGATCTAAAGAAACTCTATTGGTGGCCTAAAATGAAGGCAATCATCGCTAAGTATTTTGGCAAGTGTTTGACATGCTCTAGAGTTAAAGCAGAATGTCAGAAGCCATCTGGCTTACTAATACAACCATAGATTCCTACATGGAAATAAGAAAGAATAACGATGGATTTCGTTACAAATTTACCCAAAACATCAAACGGACATGACACAATTTGGGTCATTGTAGACCGCCTTACCAAATCAGCACATTTCATTCCCATCAAAGCAACCGATAGTATGGAAACTCTTACAAGGTTGTATATAAAGGAAATAATCTCACGGTATAGAGTGCCAATATCCATCATATCGGATCGTGACAGTCATTTCACATCCATATTCTGGCAGTCAATGCAGAATGCTTTGGGTACTCAATTAGACATGAGTACGGCATATCATCCCGAAACAGATAGACAGAGTGAAAGAACCATCCAAACACTCGAAGACATGCTTCGAGCATGTGTTATAGATTTTGGAAAAGGATGGGAGAAAGATTTACCATTGGTAGAATTTTCTTACAATAACAGTTACCATGTCAGTATTAAGGCAGCACCATTCGAGGCACTTTATGGTCGAAAGTGCCGATCACCTGTTTGCTGGGCCGAAGTTGGAGATGTTCAACTCACAGGATCAGAGATAATCCATGAAACCATCGAAAAGATAGTGCAAATTCGACAACGCTTGAAAGCTGCAATAGAACAGAAAAGAAGTTACGCCAATGTAAGGCGAAAGCCTTTGGAATTCTAAATTGGAGATCATGTTATGTTAAAAGTGTCACCTCAAAAAGGTGTCATCCGATTCGGAAAACGAAGAAAGCTTAACCCCTAGTACATTGGACCCTTTAAGATCCTTAAAAGGGTCGACCCAGTGGCATACACACTTGAGCTTCCTGAAGAACTCAGTAGTATCCACAATACTTTCCATGTTTCTAATCTAAAGAAATGCCTATTTGATGAATCCTTAGTCATTCCAATGAAAGAGCTTTAGCTCGATGACAAACTCAATTTTGTGGAAGAACCAGTGTAAATTATGGATCAAGAAGTCAATCAAGTGAGACAGAGTCGTATTCCTATAGTTAAAGTAAGATGGAACTCTAAAAGAGGACCATAATTTATGTGGGAACGCGAAGATCAAATTCATGCCAAGTATCCATATCTGTTTTTAAACATCACTCCAACATCTAACTAAATCTCGGGATGAGATTTCTTTAAAGGTTGGGAGACTATAACAACCCACAATTTTCATCAATGTAATTATCCATCTATTAAATTAAATGCAACTTTCATCAATGTAATATCTACTTATTAAATTAAGTACAACCATTTTCACGGGAAATTTTTTGCTTTAGTCCACCCATTATGTAACGTAACTTACATAATCAAAGTAAACGAGCTCACGCAACAACCAATGACAAGTATATCTACGTTTATATTAAGTAAACATCCTAATATGTCAAGTCTATGTTCTAATATCATTTTTTTTACCAAATACGTTATCCATTTAACGTACCATTTACAACGTTATTTATAACTTTATATTGACAAGTACGATTTAATTATTATTTCAACTTTTAAAATTAAACAAGAACTATTAGGTGGTGGTGTAACTATATAACATGTGATATTGTATTTATATTAAATACATCATACTCATACGACTACATTTAATTAGGTTGCATTATGGATTGCCAATCCGATTTACTTATTTGATTTAGATATCAAACCATTCAACGTACGTGAATCATAGCCCCGCTTTTATACAATTACATTGATTTACAACTTTGGGGTGAGAAACATGCATTGTTTTACGATTGGACGCAAGTACACTTTTATACAAATTATGAGTGTTCATTAAGTACTATAACCCACTATTTGCCCTTGAATAATGAACTTTAATTACTGGAATTAGTCAGTGCAAGTGTATGATATAGATTATTTGGGAAATTGCATCCCCATTTGGAAGTACTCTCACTGTGCCGGTTTGCCGGACAACGAATGTATACCATGTCGGAACAATTTGGATGTTGCGGGTTGAACATCTACACAGACACATTATCTGCATTAAATTGCATACATATATGTTGAGCTTCAGTGTCATGAGCTTAGTGCATTTCATAATTACTTTTGTGATATTGTATTCGTTACTTATCATACATTTGGAAATCTTGCGGTCCTACTTTATACATTTACTAAACCAAAGAATGTGCACCACTTTATTAGACGTTATTAAAGCATGTTTTTTTCAGGTCAATAAGGTACGAAAAACAAGGATACATTGGTGGTCACCATTTTGGAGTCAATACATTAAAGATTTGGGTGCATTATAAAGAAAGCACGGGTTGTGTTGTAAAGTAAACACAAGCCTTTGAATGAATATGAAGTAATTCATTCCCGAGAAAAATTCATTTCCTGTTGTGAGGTTAAGTTTTGTTTTTGTCGAAATACTTGCCTTTAAATTGAAGAGTGTGCTGCTATCAGAAATTATAACAAGCCATATGACATGTTTTAAAACAGATTGAACTTCTCCTCAAACTTCATTTACAGCCTCATATCATTATTGAATGACATTTATAAGGCCGTAAATGTTATCGATTTTCAGAAGACATGTCATGAAAACCTATTCTTGTATTTTTCTAATTTTTTCTAATTTTGTATTTTCTTTTCTGGTTTTATATTTTTATATTTTCTTTTTGAAAAATTTATATAAAATGAAAAATCTTTTTGGGTTTTTATGTTTTCTGATATACATATAATACACAGGATATACCACGAGTTGCCACCATTACTTGTCATCTTCCTCTGTCAGACGTTTTAACGTTTCCGGAGACATGCTTCTCATACCAAGCTTTTCGATCAAGAAGTTGAATCTTTATCTTGGAAAGGGTTTGATGAAGATGTCAGCCAATTGATATTTAGTCCAGAAAAAGTATAGTTTCACTATTCCATTCTCTACTTGCTCCTTTATAAAATGGTAGCGAACATCGATGTGCTTGGCTCTTGAGTGTTGAACATTGTTGCAGCATAAAGCAATAGCACTTTTGTTGTCGCAGTATAGGGTAATCTTATTGAATGTAAACCAATAGTTTGTTAGTTGTAATCGCATCCAAAGGATTTAAGCACAAATACCCAGATAAGCAACCCCCCCATCTACATCCATCTGTACTCAAGATTGCAGTGCTCTTTTTTTTTTGGAAGACCAGCTAACAAGTTTATCACCTAAGAATTGAGCGCATCATGATGTTCTGCGTCTAGTATCCTGACACCCCGCGTGATCTGCATCCGAATATGCTGTTAGAGACATATCGGTATCCTTCGAGTACTAGAGACCCATGTTAATGGTTCCTTTAACGAATCAAAAGACCTCTTAACCGCATTTAAGTTGCTTTTCGTAGCTTTGCCTGATACCGGGCACATAAGCAGACTGCATAAATAAGGTCGGGTCTACTGGATGTCAGATACATGAGGGATCCAATCATGCTACAGTAATGTGTAGCATCAACTGGTGTCCCAGTAGATCTGCATCTAGTTTGTTCTTTTCAACTATAGGTGTGTCTACAGAATCACTAGTGAGGGTACCATATTTTTTAATAATTTTAGAAGCATATTTTGATTGGTTAATGAAGATGCCTCTGGGACTTTGAGAAATTTATAATTCTAAAAGAATGACATCTGCCCCCAAGCATTGACATCTTGAACTAGGCGTCATAAATTAGCAAACTCATCTACATAGCAGTATTTAGTTTTTTGATGCAAATATTATATCGTCGACATAAATTTGTACCAGTAATAAGTCATTTTCTGCTTTCCTTATGAAGAGTGTTGGATCGACTGCACCTTTGGAGAAATGTTGTGAGATGAGAAGCTTGACAGCATGTCGTACCATGCACGTGGTGCCTGTTTGAGACCGTAAAGGGCCTTTTTGAGCTTGTACACATGCGATGGGTTGTCCTGATAAAAAATCCTCTTGGTTGAGAAACGTAGAAATCTTCCTTGAGCTCGCCATTTAAGAAAGCCGTTTTGATGTCCATCTGGTAGGTCGTCATATTCTTGTTGGCGGCATTTGCTACGACAATACAAATGGCCTCTATTCTTGCAACCGGTGCGAATGATTCTTCAAAGTCAATTCCCTCCTCTTTCCTGAATCCTTGAGCAACTAATCTAGCCTTGGTCTTTAGTACCCTGCCAAAATTTTCTTTTTTGACCTTGAAGATCAACCAATTCCCAAACTTGTAGTCTTTCAAATTCCTGAATTTCTTCTTGCATTGCCTCAATCCATGAGGATTCGAGCATAGCTTCTTTGAAGTTCTTTGGTTTTACAGAAGTTAGGAAGGCATCAAAGTAAAACCACATGGCATCAGTTTCTAGTTGCTTTCTCATGGAGACTGGTCAATGTGGCTTTTGTCTCACCAATCACATTTGCTAATGGATGATCATTAGTGTATTTACTAATCAGCTCTAATAGAGAGTGAGAGGAATGCACATTTGACTAAGATTCTTGTGAAGTAGAAACATCATGAAGAGGTTCATGACATGGATCATCAAAAAGTGCATTTGGTATAGGTTCTTCAACACCTTGTGAGATGACTGAGGATTGTTGTTGTTGGTTAGTTGATGAAGTACTTGACGAAGGTGCATCTTGATCAAGGGTTGTTAATGAAGGTGAACCGGCTATTTCAACAGCTCTTGGTGCATCAACGACTAGAAATGGAGAAATATCACTTGATGGAGGGTTGAAGCATTCATCAAACATGTGATAACATCAAATAGTTAATACATTTTAATATCAAATTCCCTAAAAAATGCTTACAAATATGTTATTAATGTATGAAAATGTTACTTAATTACTTATTATTAGTTTTCAGGGACCAAGTGAGAATTTTAGCAAAA